>BDUI01016824.1:39679-50903 GCA_002335545.1 Apodemus speciosus
TTTTTTTTTCCTATTTGTTGTTTGCTGTTTTGTCCTATTGACCATGTCCTTTGCCTTACAGAAGCTTTGCAGTTTTATGAGGTCCCATTTGTTGATTCTTGTTCTTAGAACATAAGCCATTGGTGTTCTGTTTGGGAAATTTTCCCCTGTGCCTATGTGTTCAAGATTCTTCCCCACTTTCTCCTCTATAAGCTTCAGTGTATCTGGTTTTACGTGTAGATCCTTGATCCACTTGGACTTGACTCTGATATCCTAATTCTTCTCTTCAGATAAAAATAATGAATCTTGTATTTTCCTTAGGGTTGGTTGGTTGTATATAATATTTTTCAGTTGTTTATATTATGGAAAGTTTTTTCTTTGTCAACATGGTAGGTAGTTTTGGTGGGTACATGAGTCTACCTTAATCTTTTAGGACATGGAATACAGTGCTCCAGGCTCTTCTGGATTTCCAAGTGAAAGRGCTGCTGCCAGATCGCTCTCTCCTGGCAGGCTGCRCATAGAAGGCTGTGGAGTCTCCTGGTTTCTGGTACAAAATCTCCTTTGAGTTTTCTAGATGAGCTGTCGGGCTTTTCAATTCCATATAAATTTCAGTATAATTTTTCAGTATTTCTATCTCATGATTTGAGTTCTGCTCTTAAGTATTGGATTGTCTTATTTATTTTTCTAGGATATTTTATTTATTTACATTTTAAATGTTATCCTGTTTCCCGGTTTCTACCCSSRAAAGCCCGTATCCCATCCCCCCTCTCCATGTTTCTATGAGTGTGCTCTCCTACCCACCTACCCACTCCCACCTCCCTGCTCTGGCATTCCTCTACACTAAGCCTTCACTGAACCAAGGGCCTCTCCTCCCATTGATAGCCAACAACTCCATACTCTGTTACATATGCAGCTGGAGACAAGGATCAATCCATGTGTAAATAGCCCATATTTTTTCTGTATCCATTACTCTGTTGAAGGATATCATAATTCTTTCCAGTTTCTGGATATTATATGTATGGCTGCTTTGAACATAGTGGAGCATATGTCCTTGTTCAATGTTGGAGAATCTTTTGGGTATATGCCCAGAAGTGGTTTAACTAGATCCTTAGGTAGTACTGTGGCCAATTTTCTGAGGAACCACCAGACTGATTTCCAGGGTGGTTGTAGCAACTTGCAATTCCATCAACAATGGAGGAGAGTTCTTCTTTCTCCATACCCTCTCCAGCATCTGCTGACACCTGAGTTTTTCATCTTAGCCATTCTGGCAGGTGTGAGATGGAATCTCAAGGTTGTTTTGAATTGCATTTTCCTGATGACTAAGAAGGTTGAACATTATTTTGGTTCTCTCTGCCATTCAATATTCCTCAGTTGAGAATTCTTTGCTTACCTCTATATTCCATTTTAATAGGATTATTTGATTCTCTGGAGGCTAACTTCTAGAGTTCTATGTATATATTAGATATTAGCCCTCTATTAGATGTAGCATTGGTAAAGATCTTTTTCCAATCAGTTGGTTGCCATTTTCTCCTAAAGACAGTGTCCTTTGCCTTACAGAAGCTTTGCAATTGTTTGAGGTTCCATTTCTTGATTCTAGAACTTAGAGCATAAGCCACTGGTGTTCTTTTCAGGAAACTTTCCCATGTGACCATTTGTTCCAAGCTCTTCCCCTACATTCTCTTCTATTAGATTCATTGTATCTTGTTTTATGTGGAGGTCCTTGGTCCACTTGGAGTTTTAAGCATTGTACAAGGAGACAAGAATGGATCAATTTACATTCTTCTACATAATGACTGCCAGTTKAACCAGCATCATTTGTTGAAAATGCTGTCGTTTTTTATACTGGATGGTTTTAGTTCCTTTGTCAAAGGTCAAGTGAACCTTTGTGAAGGTATGTGGGTTCATTTCTGGGWCTTCACATCAGTTCCATTGATCTACCTGCCTGTCTCTGTACAAATGCCAAATAATTTTTATCACTATTGCTTGTTAATAAAGCTTGCAGTCAGGGATGGTGATTCTCCCAGAAGTTCATTTACTGTAGAGAATAGTTTTCACTATCCTGGGTTTTTTGTTATTCCAGATGAAGTTGAGAATTGCTCTTTCTAACTCTATGRAGACTTGGAATTTTGATGGGGATTGCATTGGATTAGCAGATGGTCTTTGGCAAAATAGCCATTTTTACTATATTAATCCTCCCAATCCATGAGCATATGATCTTTCCACCTTCTGAGATCTTGGATTTCTTTCCTCAGAGACTTGAAGTTCTTGTCATATAGATCTTTCACTTGCTTAGTTAGAGTCACACCAAGGTATTTTATATTATTTGTGACTATTGTGAAGGGTATCATTTCCCTAATTTCTTTCTCAGCCTGTTTATCATTTGAGTATAGGAAGACTACTGATTTGTTTAAGTTAATTCCATATCCAGTCACATTGATGAAGTTGTTTAATCCCATTTAGGAGTTCTCTGGTGACACCAGTAGCTAACACTCTAAGATCAATAATTGACAAATTGGACCTCATAAAATTGCAAAGCTTCTGTAAGGCAAAGGATACTGTCAATAGGACAAAATGGCAATCAACAGATTGGGAAAAGATCTTTACCTATCCTATATCTGATAGAGGACTAAAATCCAATATATACAAAGAACTCAAGAAGGTAGATTCCAGACAACCAAATAACCCTATTACAAACTGTGGTAAAGCGCTAAACAAAGAATTTTCACCTGAGGAATACCAAATGGCTGTGAAGCACCTAAAGAAATGTTCAACATCCTTAGTCATAAAGGAAATGCAAATCAAAACAACCTTGAAATTCCACCTCACACTAGTCAGAATGGCTAAGATAAAAAACTCAAGAGACAGCAGATGGTAGAGATGATGTGAAGAAAGAGGAACACACCCCCAGTGCTGGCAAAATTGCAAGCTGGTACAACCACTCTGGAAATGAGTTTGTGGTTCCTCAGATAATTGGACAACCAGACGACCCAGCTGTACCACTCCTGGGAATATACCCAGAAGATGCTCCTACATTTAATAAGGACACATTCTCCACTATGTTCATAGCAGCCTTTTTTATAATAGTCAGAAGCTGGAAAGAACTCAGATATCCCTCAACAGAGGAATAGATACAGAAAATGTATTACATTTATACAATGGAGTACTACTTAGCTATTAAAGACAATGAATTCATGAAATTCTTAAGCAAATGGATAGAACTAGAAAATATCATCCTGAGTGGGGTAGCCCAATCACAAAAGAACACACATGGTATGTACTCCCTGATAAGTGGATATTAGCCCCAAATCTTGGAATACCTAAGATATAAGACCACATATAGCTTAAGAAGAAAAATCAAAGTGTGGATATTTTGATCCTTCTTAGATAAGTTACAAAATAACCATGGGAGAAAATACAGAGATAAAAATGTGGAGCAGAGACTGAAGGAAAGACCATCCAGAAACTGCCCCACCTGGGCTTCCATCCCTTATACAGTTACCAAACCCAGACACTATTGTGGAGGTCAGCAAGTGCTTGTTGACAGGAGACTAATATTGCTGTTTCCAGAGAGGCCTTTCCAGTGCCTGACAAATACAGAGAGGGTTGCTCTCAGCCAACCATTGAACTGAGCATGGGGTACTCAACGGAGGAGCTACTTAAAGGACCCAAGGAGCTGAAAGAGTTTATAGCACCATGGGAGGAACAATAATATGAAACAACCAGTACCCCTAGAGCACCCAGGAACTTAACCAAGAAAAGAGTACACGTGGAGGGACTCATGGCTCCAATCACATGGCTAACAGAGTATGGCCTGGCTGGACATCAATAAGAAGAAAGGCCCTTGGACCTGTGAAGGCTCATATCCCCAGTGAAGGGGAATGCTAGGTAAGGGAAGGGAGAGTGGGTTGGTTAGTGGGGGGGGGGGGGGTTCTGTGACAGGGGTTTGTGGAGGAAAAATGAGGAAAGGAGATAGTATTTGAAATGTAAATAAAGAAAATATCTAATTTAAAAAAAGGAGTTCTCTGGTGGAATTTTTGGGGTCGCTTAAATGTACTATCATATCATCTGCAAATAGTAATATTKTGACTTCTTCCTTTATAATTTGTATCCCTTTGACCTCCTTTTGCTGTCTAATTGCTCTAGCTAGAAATTCGTGTACTATATTTCACTGTGTCTCTGTTTATTTTCCTTTTACATGATCTGTCCATTGCTGAAAGTTGTGTGTTGTAGTTTCCCGCTATTATTGTGTAAGGTACAATTTGTGCCTTGAGCTGTAGTAAAATTTCTTTTATGAATATGAGTCGCCTCACATTTGGAGCATAGATGTTCAGAATTGAGAGTTCATCTTGGTAGATTTTTTCTTTAATGAGTGTGAAGTGTCCTTACTTATCTTTTTTGATAATTTTTGGTTGGAAGTCAATTTCATTTGATAATATAATGCATACTCCAGTTTGTTTCTTGGGATCATTTGTTAGGAATGTTTTTCCAGCCTTTTAATCTGAGGTAGTGTCTGTCTTTGTCACTAAGGCATATTTCCTGTATGCAACAAAATGCTGGGTACTGTTCACATATCCAGTCTTTTAGTCTTTATCATTTTATTGGGGAATTGAGTTCACTGATATTAAGAGATTGAGGAAAAGTGATTATTGCTTCCTGTTATTTTTGTTGTTAGAAGTGAAATTACGTTTGTGTGGCTATCTTCTTTTGGGTTTGTTAAAAGAAGATTAATTTCTTACTTGTTCTAGGRTATAGTTTCCTTCCTTGTGTTAGAGTTTTTCATCTATTATCCTTTGTAGGCCTGGATTTGTGGAAAGAAATTGTGTAAACTTGTTTTTGTCATGAAATGTCTTGGTTTCTCCATCTATGGTAATTGAGAGATTTGCTGGTTATGGTGTCCTGGGCTGTCATTTGTGTTTTCTTAGGGTCTGTGTGACATCTACCCAGGATCTTCTAGCTTTCATAGTCTCTGGTGAGAAGTCTGGTGTAATTCTGATAGGCCTGCCTTTATATGTTACTTGACCTTTTCCCCTTACTGCCTTTAATATTCTCTTTGTTTTGTGCATTTGGTGTTTTGATTATTATGTGACAGGAGAAGTTTCTTTTCTGGTCCAGTCTATTTGGAGTCCTGTAGGCTTCTTGTATGTTCACGGGCATCTCTTTCTTTAGGTTAGGGACATTTTCTTCTGTAATTTTGTTGAAGATATTTAYTGGCCTTCTAAGTTGGGAGTCTTTTCCCTCTTCTATACCTATTATCCTGAAGTTTGTTCTTCTCATTGTGTCCTGGATTTCCTGGGTGTTTTGAGTTAGGAGCTTTTTGCATTTTGCATTTTCTTTGACTGTTGTATCAATGTTTTCTATGATATCTTCTGCACCTGAGATTCTCTCTTTTATCACCTTTAGTCTGTTGGTGATGCTTGCATCTATGACTCTTTTCTAGGTTTTGTAACTTAAGCATTGTCTTTCTGTGTGATTTCTTTATTGATTCTTTCTCCATTTTTAGATCCTGGATGTTTTGTTCAATTCCTTCACCTGTTAATTTGTCTTTTCCTATAACACTTCAAGAGATTTTTGTGTTTCCTCTTTAAGGGCTTCTACCTATTTTTCTATGTTCTCCTTTATTTCCTTAAGGAAGTAATTTATGTCCTTTTTRAAAGTCCTCTATCATCATCATGAGCTGTGATTTTAAATGAGTCTTCCTTCTCCAGTGTGTTGGGGTATCCAGGGCTTGCTATGGTAGGAGAACTGGTTTCTGATGATGCCTAGTAGCCTTGGTTTCTGTTTCTTAGGTTCTTGCCCTTGCCTCTCACCATCTGGTTATCTCTGCTGTTAGTTGATATTGCTATCTCTTACTGGAGCCTATCCCACTTGTGAGCCTGTGAGCCTGTGATCTTAGGTGTGTCAGCATTCCTGGGAGACCAATTCTCTCTGGCATGGATTTTGGTGTGGAGACCCTGTGTCACAGGGTCAGCTCCAGAGCATTATCCTTATTTTGTATTTTCTTGGGAATCATGTAAGCATTCATTTTCCTTCAGCTCTTTCTTCTCAAGTTCATTTTGCTGTTTTGTTGTATCCTCTTTAAACTCCTTGAATTTTCTGGTGTGGTTTATAGTCATCATTTTAARTTCTATATTTCTTCTATGTAATTTTCATTGGTATACATTTCTATGGGACTGGTAAGTTTTAGAGAGAAGATATTGACTTGATCTTTTAAATGATTGGTATTTGGGTGATGAGATTTGGGCATGTGAATATCCTTGATTAGTTCTGAATTTGTTATGGACAGGGAAGTTTGGTGAAGGAGAAATGATGTGAGGATGAATAGGAACTAGAGGGTTGAAGGTTTTTAGGTGGAATGAAGCTGGACTGAAGGGAATGGCTTGGTATACAAGCATATTGTTCCAAGAGTGTTGTGTGATGCCTGCCTCAGTGGAAATGTTAGGTATGATTTGGAAAAGTACTATCATTTGGAGGGCAAATGTGGAAGATTCTGGTCTAGGACTACAGCCCCTTTACATTGAAGACAGAGAAGGGCAGACTAAGCTAGTATACTGTTTGTGGGACCAAGGCTAAAAATGAAGATTTGAGTAAAAGGCATAGATGAAGAGATCAGGAGTACTTAAATAGGGTACTTCTTGGGAGGCAGACTTGGGAAGTATGGTTATCTACCAAATTCATAGAGGCATTCAAGAAACTTTGGAGTAGTTGTAGGTGGGGAAGAAATCTAGAGTTTGGATGAGTTGCATGAGTTGGTGATTGGGCTATGGTCAGGCACAAGTTTTAAAAGGTCTTAATTTCATTTTTTATTTCTATTTTGAGCAATTTTTCATTAGGTTGTGAAGTTAAGTTTCTATGAGTTTGTACACTTTCTGTTGCTGATATCAAGCTTTAATTCATGTTAGCCAAATTGGATTCAGTGTGTTATCTTAGTTTTCTTATATGTTTAGTCTTTGTGCTAAGCATGTCAGTCAAAGTTCTATTGCTATGAAGAGACTCCATGACAATGAAAACTTTTATAAAGGGAAGCATTATTTACTTGGAGCTTGTTCACATTTCAGAGGTTAAATATAATCAACATAACTAGAAGTGTGAAGACACACATGTTTCTGAAAAGCAGCTGAGAATTATACATCTTGACAGGCAATAGGAAGAGAGAAACTAGGCCTGAATTAAGCATAATAAACCCCAACACTTTCTGTAATAAGGCCATACATATTTTATCAATGCTATACCTCCTATTTCCTGGAGAAGAAACATTCCAATACATGAGTCTATTGGGGGGGGAGGGGGCATTTCTATTCAAACCACCAGACCAAATATGTGAACAATTTTGGAAAAAGTTCCATGTGTATGTGGTCATACCAGTATGGGCTATTGAACCGAGGCTAGTTCTGACAGGTTGCAGGAAAATAAAGAACAGGTAGTTGAGGATACTCATGGGGCTAGATCCTAGAGTAGGATGTGGAAAATCTGGGTATGAAGTGGGGTAGTGCAGACAATGCTCAAAATTACTAATTTTCATTCCAGAATTGATGGCTTGTTGTCAGCTTAAATGACAATTCAAGGTCATTTACAAAAATGAACTAGCAATAGTAATTGTCATTAACAGAAATACTCCAAAGTAAAAGGAATTATTATTATCAACTCCAGCCTTGGGAATTTCCCCRTACATGATGTAATAATACAATATATCACTGAGAGTCTTCACCTAAACTTATAAACTTCCCATACCGCAGCCAAACCATTCAGCTAAGACATGTAAGATGTGAATATTTTTAATTCAATTTATTTTTACATTCCAGCTTCCAGTTCCTTGTTCCTCATCCCACCCTCCCTCCCCAGCCTCCACTCCTATATTTCTCTTCAAAAAAAGCCTTCCTTCAACTAGGCCTGGCATATCAAGTTGCAAAAAACTAAGTTCACAGGTACAGTCCATTATCATCAAAATGGGATCATGGCAGCAGGAATGGTGCAGGAGGAGCTGAGAGTTCTACATCTTCTTCTGAAGATCAATAGGAGAAGACTGTCTCCCAAGTAGTTAGAAGGAGGGTCTCAATGCCCATCTCCCAGAGTGATACACTGCTCCACTTCTTGAATAATATAGCCACTCCCTGGGCCAAGCACATGCAAACGACCACATTGTGGCATTTTGTTACCAGAAAGACATAAGAACTGGTAAGGTTGAGTGACCTCATATTTTTTTGGAACTCTCAGAAACTTGAGTTACGCATTCCATTTCCTTACCTGCTCTGGAACGTGTAACCATAACTTCCCACTGAGAGGATGAAGGACCATGGCAATTGGTCAAAACAGCTGGAGTCCTTCCCAATGCAAATAGAGCATCACTAGCATTCCAAATTGAGCCAATAGGAAACACATACTCCTAAGTCTTACCCTACTCCTCAAAGTTTATAWAGTCCCCTGTCCACATGAAATAAAGCACAGATGATTTTCACAGAGAATCATCTGAGTGTGGCTGTTTTACTGAGGCATAACACTTAGGGAAGAGTTCTCTCTCTTGAGCCATCACTGGACCTTGGTCCCACCTGGATGACCCATGCCACTGGTACTTTCACTGCCACAGTAGCTGAAGAGAAATCCAGGACCTTGGCTACCCTTACAATGCTGCATCAAGCCTTTCCAGGACCAGGGCCCTCTCCTTCCTTCTTCTTGGGAATGATTTGATGTGTGGGTTGTGTTTTGGATAATCTGAGCTTATGGGCTAATATCCACTTATCAGTGACTGCATTCCATGTGTNAGGCCTGGCATATCAAGTTGCAAAAAACTAAGTTCACAGGTACAGTCCATTATCATCAAAATGGGATCATGGCAGCAGGAATGGTGCAGGAGGAGCTGAGAGTTCTACATCTTCTTCTGAAGATCAATAGGAGAAGACTGTCTCCCAAGTAGTTAGAAGGAGGGTCTCAATGCCCATCTCCCAGAGTGATACACTGCTCCACTTCTTGAATAATATAGCCACTCCCTGGGCCAAGCACATGCAAACGACCACATTGTGGCATTTTGTTACCAGAAAGACATAAGAACTGGTAAGGTTGAGTGACCTCATATTTTTTTGGAACTCTCAGAAACTTGAGTTACGCATTCCATTTCCTTACCTGCTCTGGAACGTGTAACCATAACTTCCCACTGAGAGGATGAAGGACCATGGCAATTGGTCAAAACAGCTGGAGTCCTTCCCAATGCAAATAGAGCATCACTAGCATTCCAAATTGAGCCAATAGGAAACACATACTCCTAAGTCTTACCCTACTCCTCAAAGTTTATAWAGTCCCCTGTCCACATGAAATAAAGCACAGATGATTTTCACAGAGAATCATCTGAGTGTGGCTGTTTTACTGAGGCATAACACTTAGGGAAGAGTTCTCTCTCTTGAGCCATCACTGGACCTTGGTCCCACCTGGATGACCCATGCCACTGGTACTTTCACTGCCACAGTAGCTGAAGAGAAATCCAGGACCTTGGCTACCCTTACAATGCTGCATCAAGCCTTTCCAGGACCAGGGCCCTCTCCTTCCTTCTTCTTGGGAATGATTTGATGTGTGGGTTGTGTTTTGGATAATCTGAGCTTATGGGCTAATATCCACTTATCAGTGACTGCATTCCATGTGTRTTCTTTTGTGACTGACTTACCTCACTTAGTATGATATTTTTCAGTTCCAACCATTTGCCAAAAATTTCATGAATTCATTGTTTTTAATTGCTGAGTAATATTTCATTGTGTAAATATACCACATTTTCTGTATCCATTCCTCCATTTAGGGACATCTGGGTACTTTGCAGCTTCTGGCTAATATAAATAAGGCTGCTATTAACATAGTGAAGCATGTGTCCTTATTGCATGCCGGGGAATCCTCTGGGTATATGCCCAGGAGTGGTATAGCATGGTCCTCTGGAAGTATCATGCCCAGTTTTCTGAGAAACTGCCAGACAGATTTCCAGAGTAGTTGTACCAGCTTGCAATTCCACCAGCAGTGGAGGACTCTTTCTCCACATCCTCCCCAGCACCTGATTTCTCCTGAGTTTTTGATGGTGTGAAGTACAATCTCAGGGTTGTTTTGATTTGCATTTCCCTAATGACTAATGATGTTGAGCATTTCTTAAGGAGCTTCTCAGCCATCCAAAGTTCTTTAGGTGAAAATTCTTTGTTTAGATCTGTACCCCATTTTTAATAGGGTTATTTGGTTTTTCTGGGGTCTAACTTCTTGAGTTCTTTGTATATATTGGATATTCACCCTCTGTCAGATATAGGGTTCGTGAAGATTTTTTCCCAGTTTGTTATTTGCTGTTTTGTCCTTTCGATGGTGTCCTTTGCCTTACAGAAACTTTGAATTTTATGAGGTCCCATTTGTCAATTCTTGATCTTAGAGCATAAGCTATTGGTGTTCTGTTCAGGAACTTTCCCCCTGTGCCCATGTCCTCAAGTGTCTTCTCCAGTTTCTTTTCTATTAGTTTCAGTGTGTCTGATTTTATATGGAGGTCCTTGATCCACTTGGAGTTGATCTTAGTACAAGAAGATAAGAATGGATCAATTCACATTCTTCTGCATGCTGACCTCCAAGAGAACCTGTACAATTTGTYGAAAAGGCTATATTTTTCCTGATGGATGTTTTTAGCTCCTTTTCAGATCAAGTGACCATAGGTGCCAGGATCCAATCTCACTTAGATCTCAAAACCCCCTCCTTTCAGCCATTTCTAGCCTGCTTTTTTGAGCCTGCTTCTAAAGAAATATCCTAGCCTAAAGATTAACCAAATAGATAATCAGTACATGCAGAGCTCACTTGAGTGGACTAAATCAAATGGAGCTCACCTGTGGCAACTCATTTCCACTTCACCTCTTTGTAACCCTTTTATCGTGGCAAGATTACTGCAGCAATAGCTAGATTTTCCCAGAAATTCTGAGAAACTGTTTCTAAGAAATAATGCCAAACCCCTGAGATCTTCCCCCCTTTACCCCTCCCTACAACTTGCTTGCTTCCCTTTATATTGCCTTGTGCAAAAAATAAAATTTGACAGCTTGATCAGAGTACTGTCTTGCTGTCCATCTCTCATGTCTCTTGTCTCTCCTAGGTGGTCTGGGGACATTGTTGACAGTCCTGTGGGTCAGGAAACATAGGTGTGTGGGTTCATTTCTGGGTCTTCAATCCTATTCCATTGATCCACCTACCTGTCACTGTACAAATACCATGCAGTTTTTAACACTATTGCTCTGTAGTATTGCTTGAGGTC
>BDUI01016825.1:21499-38307 GCA_002335545.1 Apodemus speciosus
GAACCTATAAGTAAAATGTAGGTTGTATTGCTATGATACTTTGAAATGAACAAACTATGACATGACTGAACCTAACTACCACATGCACATCTCGTGTAGTTAGTGGCTTTCATCTTGAATACACCTATCCTTACTACTAATGATACTTGAAGTATGGCACCATGCATTTCGGTATTTAATACCCCCTTTTCTCTGGCTATTATGCATTTCTTCCTATCCTTTTAAGGTCTTCCAAATTTTAATTACAATGTAGCTTGACATGACATGGTTTTGTATTGGCTGAKGCTGTCATTTCCCATAAAGTTGAGAACAAATTTAAGCTGTTATTTCTTCAAATATTTCTTTCTGTCTCCTGACCTACCTCTTCTCTCAGGACCTGAACTGCACTATTCTGTTACTAAATGTTGCTGCTCATTACTCTCAGAATCTTCCCTCCCTGTGGTTCAGTGTACATAGTTCCTATCATCTGCCCATCTCTAGTTTATTAATGTTTCATCCGTAGTGGCTAATGTGCTATTTTGCTCAGCCAGTGCATCCAATATTATGGCTACTGTACTTTTATCTCTAGAAATTACATTTGGTYTTAACCCTTACAAAGTCTTATTGTTTCTTTCTTGCCCTTGTGTTTTCCTTTAAACCATTAAAAATCTTTCCAATAGCTATCTTCCAGGGTTCTCATCACTACCACCATGACTCCCTGTTGGTTGGAACTAGAATGTCCCACACTCTGAAAGTCCTGGGGGATAGTTTCACCTACAGCAAATTTGGAGGAGTTATGCTTTCATTGAATTATTTTCTTTTCTGATTTTGTAAATTCCCCCCATCACAGGAACAGCTTAGGAACATGTTAAATGCTGGAAGTAGACATTTGTAGATCTTGGAAGCATCTTAACCAAATGCTTTCTTTCCCTGCATTAATCTGCACATACCACTGTAGCTGCTTTTGCCACACTCCGAGCTTTGACTCCTCCATCCTGAGAATCAGCTGCTCTTTGTTTTTATTTCCCTTCCTATCATTTTCAGTCTAGGAAGGGTTCGGCATAGACATCTAAAGCAACTGTAGGCTCTGCTTCTCTACTGTCCTCACTTGCAGGATGTGCCTTGAGCTGAAATTTATCTGGTATCTATTTAATCTCTTTCTCCTCTTATAGTTTTCATATTTTTGTTGACTATGACAGAAGTGCAAAGCTGGTACACACACTCCATCATGCTCAGATGTAAAAGAAAGTCATATTTATTTAATATGATAGTTGTAAGCCTAGTCAAACTATATACAATCCTTACTATGGTTCTCATTTTTATGCTTGAATCCCAAGAAGATTAATTATATCGTCAGTGTAGTGCTTTCCCATCTGGTCTTATGTGTCTACCGGGTATCTCTGAATCTTGACAAGATCAAAAGTGCCATATGGAAGGATATCTACATGGGTCCAGGTCAGTATAAGGTCTACTAATGTCTTATATGGGTTAAATTTGATGTATAATGTTTTCAGTCTCAAGGTCATGGATAATGAGATTTTTACAGTTCCATGACCTGAAATATCAACTAATCTCCCCTACATACAAGCAAATATTATAATAAATATTAGAAAAATAAGAAACTATATAATTTCCACGATGATATCATGTTAAATTAGCTTAAATCTAATATCATAAATACATTCAATTATTCTAATATTGAAGATAGAAACAAAAATCTATTTATAACTCATTTTCATGATTCCATACACCTCAATGTTTTGGAAGTGAAGAAAAAATTGGTGACTGCCTCAAAACATGAATCTTGTATTTCGAAATCTATAAGCTAATTGTCAAGAACTGGAAATTTTATATACATTCTAAAAGTGAAATTTGATAAAATCATATCTATTCTGGGTGAAGAAGAATCCTTTATCAAGTGCAAGAAAACTGCCTCTAAAATACACATGCACACATATTCGATCTCTAAACCTATATGATCAGGAGATAAAAATGAGAATATATGGTATCATTAGAAGATTCTTAGGCATCTGAAGTTATCAAACATTTTATGTAAGAACTGTGTGGTGACCATTTTCAGATTTGAGGTCTCTTGGCTCTGWCACAAATGTTCAATTTTGCCATTGTGGTATGGTAAGAGCCATATAAAGCAAATAAATGTATGAGTGTAACTACAGTCCAATAAAGCTTTATTTACATCAGYGATTACACGCTACATTTGACTAAAATCTTGAGATAACCAGATATCCTAGCACTTCGGGAAAACAGGAACACTGTATATGGCCTGGTCTGAATCATCAACAAACCTAAACCTGAGCACCCCTCTGCTGTTCATCTGCCAATGACAGGGCACGGGTGTCTTGAAAGTAAGATCTCATGTCTCCTTTGCTAGTTCCAATGCTAATCTAATTTTGTGTTTATTTCCATTTTTGCTTTGGCTTTTATTCTTGGATTTGGGAATTTGTTTGAATTTTCCAGACATTCTCCATCTCATTACTATTTTTTCCTGCTGTAGACTGCTTGAAGCTGCATAACAAAATATGTTTTGTTTCTATGGCCTAAATACTGAGTTGGTCAGTGCAGGTTATGGTAGAATGGGAGGGGACAATATAAACTCTTAAGGCTTGATTTGCATTTTATAGATCAGAATGAAGAATGTTACCCATACCATGTTTTTTCTTTCTTTCTTATAGTTCCTTAAACTATCAAAAAAGTAGCAAACCTGAAGTGATGATTAATAACTACAAATTGGGAACTTCCTGACTGATTAGGGAACATGTCCATCAAAAATTAGAAATACATTATTTTACTTGTGTGTAACTGCACGTGTGTTTGGAAGCCAGAGTGTTCCTTAGGCACCACCTATCTTAGCTGGTAAGTGAGAACCAAGCGTCTTCTCATCTTTGTCTCCTCAGAGCTGGAATTACAAGCACATATTACCATGTCCTGCTTATTACATGGATGGCAGGGATTTAACTCAGGTACCCATGATCATGTACAAATTGAGATTTCTCCCTAAGCCCCAGCAATATCTTTTTTTAAGAAATGAAACATTTTTAAAAGCTTTCAGAAAAAAATGGCAATATGTATGTCAATCTTCATAAAACATTGTACCATCCACATTGGACTTCTGTGAGGTTTTAATTGAAAGGGCATATATGAGGGGTCTAAAACTGTGATGTTGCATGCATTAAAATATTAAACCACTGGCTCTCATATATCAAGCACTGGGGAAATACTAACTGAGCNGATTACACGCTACATTTGACTAAAATCTTGAGATAACCAGATATCCTAGCACTTCGGGAAAACAGGAACACTGTATATGGCCTGGTCTGAATCATCAACAAACCTAAACCTGAGCACCCCTCTGCTGTTCATCTGCCAATGACAGGGCACGGGTGTCTTGAAAGTAAGATCTCATGTCTCCTTTGCTAGTTCCAATGCTAATCTAATTTTGTGTTTATTTCCATTTTTGCTTTGGCTTTTATTCTTGGATTTGGGAATTTGTTTGAATTTTCCAGACATTCTCCATCTCATTACTATTTTTTCCTGCTGTAGACTGCTTGAAGCTGCATAACAAAATATGTTTTGTTTCTATGGCCTAAATACTGAGTTGGTCAGTGCAGGTTATGGTAGAATGGGAGGGGACAATATAAACTCTTAAGGCTTGATTTGCATTTTATAGATCAGAATGAAGAATGTTACCCATACCATGTTTTTTCTTTCTTTCTTATAGTTCCTTAAACTATCAAAAAAGTAGCAAACCTGAAGTGATGATTAATAACTACAAATTGGGAACTTCCTGACTGATTAGGGAACATGTCCATCAAAAATTAGAAATACATTATTTTACTTGTGTGTAACTGCACGTGTGTTTGGAAGCCAGAGTGTTCCTTAGGCACCACCTATCTTAGCTGGTAAGTGAGAACCAAGCGTCTTCTCATCTTTGTCTCCTCAGAGCTGGAATTACAAGCACATATTACCATGTCCTGCTTATTACATGGATGGCAGGGATTTAACTCAGGTACCCATGATCATGTASAAATTGAGATTTCTCCCTAAGCCCCAGCAATATCTTTTTTTAAGAAATGAAACATTTTTAAAAGCTTTCAGAAAAAATGGCAATATGTATGTCAATCTTCATAAAACATTGTACCATCCACATTGGACTTCTGTGAGGTTTTAATTGAAAGGGCATATATGAGGGGTCTAAAACTGTGATGTTGCATGCATTAAAATATTAAACCACTGGCTCTCATATATCAAGCACTGGGGAAATACTAACTGAGCYAATCAAGTTATGAAAGCAAGTACAAATTTTCAAATGGTGTTTTAGTTAAGAAATATGTCTTATTCCTTGAGTACAGCTATGGTGCARTAGAATAAATAGCAATCAAAACTCGCCTTAAATGATTTGACAGAAAGCTACACACTAACCTTTGGAAGAATTCTTTGTACATCTCTACAAGTCTCTGCAGAACAGTCAATGGATAGTTCTGAAAGAGAAAGACATAATGCATGGGATTTTAGCAGAATGCATAGTGTCATACTCTGTGTCTGGAAAATAGGGTGCCTAATTATCTGTGTGTTCACACTTAAGAAACCAAACTAGAAAGAACCAGACAGTAAGTTCTTCAGCAAAAGTTTATAAAAATAAACTTTAGTATAAAGAAGGTCCTTACAAATGTTTGCTCATGCCTTATTTTTTTCAAAAAGCAAAATAAAATATTTAATAATCTCTTTCATATGGCATAATTTCACTCATTTTTGCCCCAAGCAAAAAAAGATTTTTGTCAATAAACTTGCTTTGAGCTTTTTCAAAAAGGAAACCTAAGCTAAAAAGGTATAATTCTTTGAGCAAGAAAATGATCCTTAAACTAAATTGTAACCACATTTTTAATGTTTTTGAATTGGAAATAAGAGAAAATAAGTAGGAAAAATAATTCCAGRAGAAAAGCTGAGAAGAAAATTATGGAAAAATCAGAGTTAGGAATTAGCAATGAATTTTTTTTTCTTAAATTGGGTCAGCTACATAGCTCAGTTGGTAAAGGCAWTGGCTTGGTGACCTGAGTAGGATTCTACATGGTGGAAGGAGAGAATCAACTTCCTCAAGTTGTCCTCTGATGTCCAYATGCCCACTGTGAAAAATATTAGATTGCATACATATTCACACATAAGGGARTAAATATAAATATTTTCAAGAAAAAAAGCTGATTAGAGGTTATATTTCGTTATTATTTTTGTTAGTTGAAGAAAACAATAGACAACAAATTGATCACAAAATTATTCTATTCAGTTTCYTAAGGCTCATTTATTATCCAAAAAACATTGGCCTGGTGCAAGAATCAGGCAAGGGCTGAAAGCTAAATTTGCCTTCCAAGTTTCAGACGTTCCTCAGTGTTGCTCAATTGCTTGGTTCAATGCATACACAGTTACTGGGTGGCACAGACAGTGAATTGAAGTCTCACTCTTACTCTGCTCTCTTGAATTACATAATGTTCCCAATGCTATCCAGAAACACATTTGTCTACTTGGACTCCAGTGTGTAATGGAAGATAAATCTCTGCTTACCACAAGAGAGTAAATATATATTAATTGTCAATGCAGACAAGAAAGGAGTGTCACATCAAAGATGAAGGAAACAAAAGAGTGAAGAAGAAAAACAGTGACACATTGCAGCAGCCTGGGTGACTCAGGGTTGAGGCTTGGAGAATTACAAAGTCTCTTTTGAGATTCTAAATGACTATTTTCACACGCTCCCTTCAACTTTCCCTACATTAACATTTTTCTAAATTACAGTGACCATGACTCGTGTCCCAAATTCTGAAGTCTTGCAATATTGGTGTGCAATGTCTAACACTGTATATTTGTTTAATGAACTTATATTTTCTTGCTTTTGAAAATATTTTATTCTTTCTTGAGAATTTACTATAACACATTTCAATAATTTGTACCCGCACTGCTTCCCCTTCCCTTGATGAAGGGCTGAACCAGGGATCAAACCCAGGGCTTCCAAATGCTGAGCAAGCACTTCACCACTTAACTTCAAATCTCAAAAGAAAATTCTCTCTGTCAAATCAACTCTCTTTACAATATCATCTTACCTGCAGGCATTATGGTGCCTTGTATACAACTAATTCACATAGAATCTGAGGTTGGTTCTTTTGTTAGCTATCCCTTGCTTCCAGGCTTATCTTACACTTAAGAAAATTCATGTTCAGAAATGTATACATTTTGCCCTGGAGGATCCAACTCAAATTTGAATACGAATGTGCCATGTGGTACAGTTGCCCTCTAAAACCTGAAATTAACTTTGAGGATGTTGTGGAAAATGAGTGGATGAGCTTGCCAACCAGCAAAAGGAGAAAAGCGATAGGGAAGGAGTTTTGGATGATTGCTTAATCCAAGCAAAAACAGTTCAGTGTGTATTTCCATTGTAAATTTCTCAAGTCTAAAAAAATGCAAGGTTCATATAGTTTCCTTCACATGCTTCGAGCTTTGAAACAGAATGAGGCGAAGAGTCACATTTTCAAAGGCTTGCAGAAAAATGAATTAAGGTCGACTTCTCATTAGCCTGTGTCTATTTTTTTCAGTCTATTAACAGTGTACATAAGGGTCGACATTCCACAAAGCAATATAAACCACATTTTATCACAGGCTCGTAATTTTAGAATTAGAGAATTTTGGCTCCAAAGCTTTAAGGCTGACAGATAGCTGTAATAATTCCAAAAAGAATCTAAATTTATGTGTGTCTGAGCAGAACATCCAGCATTTACATTTTTCTACGACACACTCCCTATGTGGCGGATGAAGTGAAAAGTCAAAATTTAAAGGATGAGCATAAAATGTACAGGACATCTTTAGGATGCCCAAAATTATGAAGAACAACTTCCGGTCACATAAAACCCATTTTATGATGTATGCTTACAATACGGAAAGAGACTCCTTTAGGAAACTCCTCCAGCTACTTAAATTGTACACACACACACACACACACACACACACACACATCTAAGGAACACAAAGATGTGTGTTGTGGAAAGGAACTCAGCAATAGGCATGTGCTGTGTTTGACTGAACTGTTAAGAAAGATTACACTACTTTAGAATTTTACATGCTGATTTGTCAAAGAAACCAGATTTTCTAAATCAAAAAACAGCTAGAAATACATGTTAAGATAGGATCTACAAAATCACTTCGAATCCATTTTGGATGAAAAGACTAATTTACTTTAGTCTAAAAACACACAGAAAACATTATTCACTCCCAGAAGAAATCAGTAAAGATGACTCCAGGATGAAATCAACACAGGGAAATCGCATGTTCTTTTTACGTGGCAAACATATCCAAATCTCTCAAGGGCATGAATGATCTTTCATTTTTCTCTTACTATCTGCTTGTAAATTGTGTCATCTTCCCCAAGTGATGCTCTTGTCTAAGTGCTGCACATCACATATGGACTTCCAGAAATTTTGTTTTTAGGCTATGGTCACTTTGTCCACTATTATTTAATATTATTTTTGGAAATTCTGGATAATCCAAAAAAGAAAAAGGATATCATTATTACAAAGGAGATAAAATCATAAATATTTTCTAGGAGCTCAGAAAAGCTAAGAAAATTGGACTTAATAAACATTCGAGATTATTACTCATAATAAAAATGGGTAAGTAAAAGATTAGATTACAGTATTACATTTTGTCTAATATATCAGCACGTTATAACAAATTATTCTTCTGTAAAGACTATCAGATGAACTCGCCTTTCTCCAGTGTTGAGGATATAAATTAGAACCATGTTTCTTAAAGGTAGTTGGATCATACGTATTAGATATTTATATTTTACTTTTAGCATTTTTCTAAGAAAATCAGATAGTCYAAAAGTGAAATAAAATAGATAATTTCATATATACACATATGTGCATAGAAACATACCCAGAGTTTTTAAAATATGCATATCTATTCACACGCAAATATATATCTTGTTGAAAAAACATAAAATAATCAGTGTTCTAAGGAAATAGGATGTACATATCACATCCTTCCTTCCATTGCTTGGGGATTATTGTGCAAAGAGAGATTAGAAAGATTGTGGTAGATGACTTCTAGGAAAATGTGTTCCCCAGACACAAGAGAAGGTACAACATATAAACTCACAGATACTGCAACAGCATTCACAAGACCTGTGAAAGTTCAAATCAGACAAAATCCCAGATGGGGGGTCAGGGGTTGGGGGGGGAGGGACATGAAATCCTACCCCTAGTTGAGGATCTGTTGGCATTTAATTGCTTCTGGAAAAGGGAGAGTCAGTTTTAATAATGTGACCGCCTAGTAGATTGGCCACTCTCCAGGCCATACCCCAATCTCAACACAAACTGGACTCATTGAGAAAATAATTAGAAAACTCAAAGTTGGACAGATAGGGAGGTGAGAGTGGCAAAAGTAGATATGAAAGTAGCAAGAGGGTAAGAATAATTAAAATACACTTTGTGAAATCTTCCAAAAAWAATAAAATATCTTTAAAAGAATATTACAGAATACATGAAATTAGGTAGTTTCTGATATGCWAGTAAGCTAGAAACTGAATATAAAGCTTAGTATGTAGCAATATTCACATCTTAATTCTAAATAACTGATATTTGGAGCTGGAAGATGGCTCAGTGGGTAAAGTGCTTGCCACACAAGTGGGAAGACAAGAGTTCAGAGACCCAGAAAGCATGTAAAGCTGGTATAGTAGGGCCGCCAATCCTGGTGTTCTCATGGCAACATGGGATACAGATCTAGGAGAACCCCTTGAAGCCTGTGGGGTGGCTAGCCTGGGACACACCCTGTTGAACAAAAAGAGTCTGTGTAAAACAAGGCAGAAGGTGAGGAGTGACTGAAAATTGAGGTTGTCCTCTGATGTCCACTCATCTCCTGATTTAGGAAGGTGACCTTTCCCCTCAATGCCAAATGACGCTGAATGAGATTTTAGTAGCAGGCTTCTCTTTAAGTTCTTCTCTTACATCCTATACATTTTAACATGCTACACATTTTAACATGAATGTTTATAGATATTTCCCAGCTGAAATATCAAATGTTAATATATTTGGGCTTCAATGTATTCACTGGTCTGTCTCTAAAGCAGTGCCAGATCATTGCCAGGTACATGGTAGGTACTCATTAAGTATTTGCTGAATGCATAAATATATGAATTTTTACTTTAAAGGTCTGTGGGTTCCTGAAATAGTCACAAACATTTTTAATAAGACTGGGRCTCATTAAAGGATGAGGTTTCTGCAGTGCTTTGCAATTGTGGTCATTAGTCACAGCATACTTGTAAGACATTGCAAAAGAAGCCTTTATGCTGACCCAGCCCTTTATAATATACATGTTTATTTCATAATGTCAGTCTTTTAAGAAACTATGATCATCATTTGACAATACTCTTCCAGTCATACCAGAGAAAATGGTAATAGGCCTCATTTATGAATACCTACTAGATGCCAATTACTGCAGCTGTACTCTGCATGCAAAATTGCACTCAACCAATAGTGTTGGAAACCTTGGATGAACATTTTCTTGTAGTGCTTGGTTATAATTATTCATGGTTTTGGAGAAATGATGGTCTCTAAAGATGATGTGATATCCTAGGTTTTCAAATGAGAGATACCTAACCTACATATAGTTTCTGGTTCCTAAATTTAAGCTCTACCTAAACAGGTACCTTATAGAGCTAGAGGGAAGGAGAGCTTTTGTGTAGGCAAAGGGTTTCTGCCCTTTTCTTCTCCAGCCATTTTCTGTTCATCTTCATTGTCAATTCGAGTAGGCACAGGAAACACACCTCTGACCATGTGAGGGTATTTTCAGAACATTTCTACTAAAGATAGAAGACATACCCTGCAGGTAGGTGGTACATCCAAATTTCAGGGGAGCTGGTCTGAATAAAAAGGGAAAAATGTGCATTCTGACTGAGTATATAAGTGACCAGCCATCTTATACCCTGTGGCTATGCCTTCTCCACCACCATGGACTGTATCCCCCAAACCATGAGCCAAAATAAAACTTTAAGTTACTTTTCTGAGATATTTTGTCACAGCAATGAGAAAAGTCGTGGATGCATTATTTATTTCTGCCTTTAGAAAGGGAACAAACCTTCTACCAGAGCTTCTATATTCCTGCTGTAGCTCGGCTTACACTATAAAAGGAGCATTCAAACAACCTGTTGATGTATATATAAGCAAGAGCTGTTGGTGTTCTAAAGAGATGTAAATCAATCCTATTCACTGCAATCAGCCAATGCTAAACACCATGAAAACCATTATACTTGTGCTATCTTTTACTAATATCCCAATTTTGTGTGAGGAAAAAAGAAACTTGTGGCATTTTATGAACCTTTCCAAAGACAAAGATAATCTGGGTTGAGTTTTTTTGGGATATAAATTAAAAACTGACATGCCAGTTGTGGGGAACCCAGAGAACATATGCCAATAATGAAAGAACACAAACACAAATACAAAATATTTCACAGGACAGGCTGTAAGATGGAATTCTATTGAAGAAGGTGTCATAGAAATATCCTGATATTTAGCTTTTTATCTGATTTATCCCAATTAACAAATACTTGTTTCCCGCTTTAATTGTGTTCAGCTAGAAAAGTAGCAGAAATTGCCTTTCATAAGTGAAATTGTCACTGGGTATCCCACAGCTTGCCAAAAATAGCTTTTCAATAGGAATTAATATTTTCTGGCTCTAGATTATTATTTTCCCACTTCCCTTTGCTGCCCATGTTTCCACAATGCCAATCTTCACTCACATTATATTTACTAATGTTAAATATATTTCTTTGGTATACATAAATCAGAGTAAAGAGTAATGGCAAACACAAAGTCAAATTTATCCCAATTTTGTCTTATGTCATTTGTTAGCAACTAAAAGAGAAAAGCATTTTCCCCATCTCTGTATGATAGTTAATGCTAACAGGAAACAGTTTTTTTTTTTTTTTTTTTTTTGGAGTCACATTGCAAAGTTGGTGGCAGAGGCAACCGGCGCACATTGGATTGCTACCAAACATACTTTTAACTCTGCCTTTACCATAGATATTCTTCAGAATGTCTTTGTATGTTGGAGACAGAACTTGGTCTCCCAAGATAGTCATGGCCTCATATGAGTTTCATAAGTGAGCAGAGTAGTTAGTGGGTAGGGCAGTAAGATTTGACAGATAAATTACAGGGAAGGAACTCTTTCTACAAATCTTTAAGCAAATGTTCCCCAATAAGAGCTATCATGAATTACTGTGACTAATATCACAGATGCTCTTCAGTGGTGCATCTGCATTTTTAGTAAGAAAAATAAAAATGCCAATGACAAAAATGATTTTCTGTTGTTCTAGGCCTAGTAGAATGGTATACACTAACCCCTTTTAATCGTTGGGAAGAGATATGTGGAAATTTGAGGGCAGGTGGGTGATACACATCAAGGCTCTTCTCATACTGAGTACATGCCTAGAACTAACTTGTAGATCTTATCAAGACCATTACATATGTATATCAAGAAATGAACAGATGCCCTTATTTTATGTAAAGTTCACCAAATTCTTGGTGTTTGCTTTGGTACATAGATATCATGAATTTGTTTCTTGAAGAAACCATTTTAGACAGGATTTTAATTCAAGCATTACATGGAAATGTTTGAAATCCAAATTAATAACTGCACTTATAGTACTCTACCTAATCATCAGCTCTTGGTCTCCAGTCTATGTAACTGCCAGCAGGATTTGACAGAACTATTGACTCCTTCCTCTTTCAGTCAATATCTTCTTCTGGGTTTGCAGAATAATCTCATAGTCCTGTTAAAAACTGGACCACAGTTATCTCAGGATGATCTGCATTTAATTTGTCATAGCAAGCCAGAAAACCAGTTAAGATTTGACAGAAGTTAAATAGACTGCATGGATTGTATAAACAGAATGGGGGGGCTGTTGGCTGCCATCTTTGAACACTGGATGGAAATAGGTGGCAGAGAACTGTGCCTCGTCTGAAAGAATAATGAGTTAGTGCGTTGTATTGTATTCTATCCAAATTATCACCTTTCTTTCAATTGTGACAGCTTTTGCTCCATCTTCTTGAGTGACAACAAAAAGCTGAGTTTTTAAATTTCAAATACTATTTTTTACAAGACAGGATTATTTATGACTACTGCAAACCCAACTCAAGATATACACAAAGCAAAAAAATTTGCTTTTTCCTTGGCTTTTCCCATAGGGTTTAAAGGAACTTGGTCAAACTTGAGATATGTTGATATCCAAGATAGGAATGTGAACACACAGTTTTGCTAAGAATAGCTATTTCCCACAGCTCCACTGTTTCTCATGATGTCACAGTTGTTACCTATCACATTCATGTCATGTTTCAGGAGCAGAACTGATGCATGTACTGCCATTAATTAAACAGGAAACTTCAAAGTATGCATATCTCCCAGAAATTTTTAAGTAAAAAAAAAGCTAAACTTTCTAGAAAACAGTGAATTTTTAAACTAATGACTTTATAGTGTTTATCACATTTTAAAAAGAAAATCTAAATATATTYTAAAACAATTTTACAGAGTTGATTAGTAATTAATATTCATTACTTAACTCTGACTCAAGTATTCATATTTAATAAACTATTACTTAGATATTTTATATGCAAACTATTTTTTATAATTTCTGAGAGAAACAAAGGTTTTGCTTTTTTAGATGATATTTCTCAAAATATCAACTAAAATCTTTTAAAATATTTGTTGGAAGACTTTCTGTAAAGAACTAGACAATAAATAGTTTAAACTTTGGAGCTCCTATGATCTGTGTGAAAATGACTAGACTCTGCCATTACAGTGAAAAAATGTCACGGACTGTACTCAAAACTGGCAGGCTGATGTTCAAACAAGATTTTATTTACAAAGACAACCAGCGGGCCAGATATGACCTACAGGTTTTAGTTTCTTTTTCTTAATTTAGAAAAGATAAATATCAAGATGCCTAAATCATGTATCTCTTCAAAGTGGAGATCTCTACTCAAAAGATTTGTACAAACTCTAAAATCCATACTTCCTATTTTCCAAGCAATATGTAAATTTTTTTCTCTCTATTGCTGTGATGTTGGTGCAGCTGAAGTAACAATATCAAAATAAACTAACAAAACAGGACCAAATATACAAAATTCATCAGGATTTCACTACAGAAATAATGTATATTTTTGCAATTCATTTCATCAATATTCCTGAATAATATTTTGAAGATGCTATTCAAGCTACTCTTCAATTTTTATGGTATTTAAGTCATTTGAAAAGAACATACATACATTTAATATTTCACCAATAGGACAGTCATGATGAGACTTCAAGAAACAGGGGCAGAATACATGAAGAAACACATCCATAGGTATTATATTCTTGACAACTTTATCCTAACACAGTTTTGATGCTATTTTGAAGTTCTCCCTGTGACCTGATTGTCACATTTTGCCCTTAGATATTCAGAATCTCTGAATTCAAACTCAACAGCATTTTTTCCAAGTATGGTATCATCATAATAGCTGGAAATGAAAAATGATTCCAAAAATAACTTCAAGTTAATTGTGCAGGTGAGAAAATACACCCACCCACACATCAACTAACTAGTGCCAAATTGTCTRAGTAAAAAATAATCTCAAAAGAAGAGCAATGAAGCTCTAAATTGAAAAGGAAAAAGAAGCATGTCACAATATATTTATAGTAATGTTTACTATTATTAACAGTCTCAGTTCAAATGCTCTGTAGGACAGAGTCACTGACAAAACTCATACCAGAAAATTATTTCCTATAGTACATGGAGAACAAAATTATTTGCACATTCTTTTATCCAGATTATTTCTTTCTTCTTCCATTTATGGCATCTGGTGTTCATGACTCAACTTTGTCTTGTGTCACCTTCTACACTGTGACAATATCTGCTTAAATCTTTTTAAGAGTTATAAAATTATGCTTTTTTAAAAAGAACTCTTTGGGTTGATCTCAGGAGACTAACTTCTGGACAAGAGTCAAATAAAATCTCTTCTGTCTCCTCTCCTTGCCATGTCCCCCTACTTGTTTCCAGAAAATCTATAATATGTAATGATTTAGAATTAATATCCCAATTCCCCAGATCTTTTAATGAATTCGCTTACACTTGGGGATGTGCGCAAGGCATCTGTTCATGAATAGTGGAATGATGACCAAGTCCTGATGGAGAAGGCACGCTGCCATCTTTCCCTGAAATACATCCCAACTGAGAAATCAATTGCCTCATGCCTAGGTTTTCTTGTATGTCGTTTTTTCCCCATTAAATATAAAAGTCCTGTCGACAATTTCTTCTAAGCCACCTACTTTTATGCTGAATATTCGTTACATGACAAAGGAAATGGCCTATCAGGCGAAACTCATCTGTGTGTTCCTTTATATGTCTACATTTGAACTTTCTCTGAGAAATTAGTATTTGATTCACTAGCTGGGCATCATGGCTCTGAATTTCAGAAATAATTTTTAATTACATGGTACACAAAAAATACCTCCTAATCTTTCATCCACCACAAAAAAAAGAAAAGAAAAAAACCATTATGAAGCATGTTCTAGCCCTTACAGTACCTCTAGTTAGAAGAGCTAACAGAGTTATATGCATTCATTCATTCATGAGAAAATTTATGTTTTGAAATTTAAATGTTTAAATGTTTAATATTTGATACATTTCTTCAAAAAGATCAGATAGTCATGACAAATATGATTTCTGAAAACAAATGGTCACATACATACTACAGGGAGCAATAATTGTCACTAGCCCAACTCTGCTTTTAAATTCAGAGAACGAGGCAGTATTGTTGATTTTGGGGTGTAGACCAAGTTGTGCCAAAAACACTTAAGTCCAGAGGGGCTTCTGGATGGTAGAAGGCTGAGCATGCATTTGTAGTTCTCAGACTGTTCCATGCCCTCTCGACCACAATTTTGTGCTATCCAACTCCCTATCCAGAGAGGCAATCATCTAGTGTGTGGCCCAGTGAGTGTTCTGAATTTTCACAGATTCACAACTTGAGTGGTAGGACTGCATTTTCAAAAGCTTATTTCACTTGACCTGTGTGTTGCCCTATGATTTCAAATCTCAAGATAGAGAACACTATCAGAAAGAGAACACTGATTTTCTTTTTCAAACAGTATTTGGCAGTCATTCATGTTCATTACTGTAACAATTCATTAGAACCACTTAACTGAAGAAGCATTTGCTTTGCTCACCATTTCAGAGAGTTCTTTGTCCATCATGGCCAGGCAGAGAACATTAGTCAATCAGGAAGCAGAGAGAACCAGGGCCTGGCTACAGAGATACTACAAAGGTTTATACCTTCTTTTCTACCAGCTAAACCCAACTCCCAAATGTTCTACAACTTCCCAGACAATATCACTAGCTGGGAACAACTGTTTAATACCCACCTTTTTGGGGGTATATTCCAGATACAAATCAAAACAGGCATCATCCATAGGAATTTTTTTTAAATAGAACATAGACTCTATTACCACATAAGTGAAAAGGACATAGTTGTCACTTACTATCATTTAAAAGCAGTGTATCATAAACATGAAGAAACAGGAGACACATAGTTACCACCATCCCTTGGRTTACTTGGAAGAGATTCTCTAATATCTCTCAACATCTATGTTGGGCTATTAGTCACAACTTACACTATTGACAGACTWCTCTTGCAAAAGTCCCAGCTAAATGAATCATAGGTCCATCTTGGACTACATGCTAGAACAGGTTAATTGAGTCTCCTTCCTTCACTCCATAGAGTCTAGCAGAGCATTACATACAAGTTAGTATTTACATGAATGAATGGATGGATGAATGGATGGATGGATGGATGGATGGATGGATGGGTGAGATAAGTTTAACCTTTTACTAAGTTTAGACATTTTGGCTGGCATCCTACATCTATAGTACTTAAACGCTCATAGATTTCATAGATTATTGATTGTGTCCAGCTTAGGCTTTGGTCTGTAGTCATCAGCCTATCTCTAATGATAATGAGCAAGTATTAACATTGTAGTTAACCTCTCACATGGCAGGTCCTTTGCTTGGGTCTTAAGCACATTTCCTGTGCTACTCTTCACAAATCTGAAATGTGACCTGTTGATTAAACTGTAGCTTGTTGTGTATTTCTGCTGTTAGTCTATTATTAAAAATAAATTTCAGGCCCAGTGAAGTAATTTTTCCTAAGGGGGCAACTTGCCTAGACTCTAGAGACACAAATTTCATCCTCTAGTTCTTTCTGTTACACCACCTGCCTTGTGTATTTCTGTTATAAGACACCATGGGCATAAACAACTTRGAGAGCAAAAGGGTTTTTTCACCACAGATTTTGTACATTCATCATCTAGASAAATCATGGYACAAATCACGGAAGGAACTTGGAAGTAAGAACTGATTCATAGGACATGGAAAGGTACTGCTTACTTGCTTGCTCTCACACGGCTTTTTCAGCCAGCTTTCTTATAGTACCCAGAAYCATCTGCCTTGGGGTGGCATCACCCAGAAGTGTGATGGGAATTCTTGCTTTAATCACTAATAAGAAAATACACTATGAACTTACTCACAAGCCACTCTAGAGAGGAAGTTGACAAAACTAGGTAATATTCCACTTGCTGATTAAAGTGCAGAGACAGTCTTTCCTAGAAAAAGTAGATAGTTCAAATAACTGAACTACCCAGAGCTCCTAGGGTCTAAACCACCAACCAAAGAACATACGTGGAGTGAGTCAGGACTCTAGATACATATGTAGTAGAGTATGGCCTTATCTGACATCATTTGG
>BDUI01016829.1:34639-46835 GCA_002335545.1 Apodemus speciosus
CCCCCCTTTCCTCTTCTGATTACAGTAATACCTCTAAACCATCTGGTGTTTTTTCCTTAAAATGGACTTCCCCTTTTGACTTTAGTCTGACTAGCAACACCCCTTTGAACAGTTTGATGATTAGTGATGGGCATTTGGGATCATGGGAGTATCATAGATGGAGCTAGGGAGGTGCAAGGGTTCCTAGCTAATGATGGGGCGTGGCAAGTTTGATGTACTACAGGTTAAGTGTGAGAAAAGGAAGGTCCAAATGGAATGTCTGGGATGAGATTGTGGTATGTGGGGTTGGGAACTTAATGAGAGGATAGAAAACCATGATATGATTCTTCATTATGATGAACTCATTGGCTCTCCACAGCTATGATGAAGGTAGAGCTCCCACTTCAACCTGCAGTAGAGACACTGAGGTCCAGTGAGTTAACCATTTGTCTACCAACTCCCAGCAGACAAGCAGATATTCATAGCCATAACGCTGGCCAGCCTGGTGCTAGAAGCCTTTAATTCCAATTACTCTGGAAGGTGAAATAGGAAAGCYCATTAGGCTACAAACTGAGTTCAAGGCCAGCCTCAGCAGTTTAGTGAGATGTACTCAAAATAAAAAGTGGAAAAAAAGGCTAATGTTGTGCTTCTGCAAGTTATCTGATCTAAAAGGACATTTACACATCAGCATAGATATTTACCCACCAGAGTGAATGTTAATACATAAACAAAACCTACTAGGTTCTGCCTGTCTTGTAAAATTTCTGTGACGTTCGTAGCTCTCCTGGTCTGTTCCAGGAGATCTRGAAGAGCCTATTTGACTTGAGCATGACAGAAGACTTTTTTAAAAAGGCTCTTTTTGTGCTTTCTGATTCAGTTCGTGGGTTTTGTGTTTAGGCCTGACAGGTAGTGAGGTAATTGCACAACTTGAAAAGGCTGGGAACTGAAATTTCAGGTCCTTGCAGGCATTTTTTTGATCTCTTTTAGTTGGCTAATTTAATGAAAACTGGCTTTGCCAATGTTCCCATTGCTGGGTTTTCATCAATCACTAACACAGTGTGTCTGTAACCTCTGGAATGTAAGATGAACTTTGTGCACTTGTACAATCCCTGTCTTTGGGATTCAGGCTGTCTAGACCTGAGAAAGGTGAGCCCAGGGCCACCATCTGAGCTGAGATGCTCTGTGTGTGATACCTGAGAAGGATTGCTCTCTAATGCCTGTTCTGAGAAAAGAGATTATTTTTAGGACCAAAATATTTTCCTATAAATATTTATAATTTGCATTTTTATTTTGTTGTTAAGCACTTAACTCCTGGGCAAGCGTAAGTACTTCTTCAAGTTGTTTATAATACTGATCTTTGGTCTCCAAACTGAGTAAAATAGGTATAACTATAGCAAATTATGTGTGTGTGTTTTAAAGTTGGTTTTCAAAGTAGCAATTGATTCCATTTAAACCTTGAAAATTTTAAAAAAGAACAAAGTTACTATACTACTAAATTAAGAACAATTAATGTGTAAATGTAGTAACAGTTACTTACCAAGTTGTCATCCTTGAAATTTTAAAATTCAGTTTGGGAACTCTGGTTTGTTTTATTTAGTATATGAAGATATGTATGCAATTGTGTATATGTCTGCTGTGTATTCAGATAGTATGGTATAAGGTCAAGGCTTAGGATTCAGTAGGAAAAGCAGATGCTTAAATGATGAAGTTTCTGCACAGTGTTTAGAGCCATACAGTGGAACTGGAAGGAGCTGTGGAGATGGTCACCATCCAGGGAGGAACTCCACCAAGCCTCCTGGAGGGGTCGGGAGTGCTTCCAGAGGCAGGTCAGGGCTGAGTTGGGATATGAATAATAGATAAAGGACTTTGCCTGGTGGATAAGGAGTTGGCAGAGAACAGAACTACAAAGAATCCTGCAGGGCACTAAGGAGTTAGGCGTACAGTAGCTTCTGTACTGGGTATAGGTAGACAGTGAGAACCCATTGGAATGTTTGAAGCAGAGAAGGTGGATGTCTTTTCTTAAGGAAGGGTCTGGGAGTCCCAGCCTCTCCTAACATTTGAAACCTAGATGGCAAGAGAAAAACAGTCTTTGTTCATTTGCAGTGAATGCTCTGKGGAGGTGCCTGGTGTTAGTCTTTCCTCTTTATGGAAAACACACACCTTAAAGTGAACCCAGTTCTCAGAGGGAAAGCCTTCAGAGATTGGGTTGAGGGAGCACTGTAGATACTGTGTGAGCTACAGGTTCCGGCGTGTCTATGCCAGTTCCACTCTTGAGCTGCCCAGTTGCAGGAATTAGTCTCATCCTGCATTTGCTTTAGTTAGCTAAAGGAGTGTCTGGTCTTTGCAACTAAAAGATGGCCAGGTGCTAGTAAGAGGCATTCCAGATTGAGACTGGATATAGGGGGAGGTATGAATTTTCAGTATTTTTTAAAGAACCATGGGAATTTGAGTTGATAGTAAGAGGAGGAATTAATAAGAAGGGTGTGATCTGCAGAGGGACGGGGGTGAAGGAGAGCTGCAGACATGGCTCAGGTGTTAAGAACACTGACTGGCCAGGCATAAAGACTTGACTTTAAATCCTTAGCATTCATAGAGGAGGCCCCTAGCTCTGAGTGCAGTAGAAACTCTTGGGATTTCTGGACACCARTGTAGCTCCAGTTTCAGGGAGAGTCCTTTTCTCAAGGGAATAAGGGGGGTGTTAGAGTGGTAGGACTCCCAACATTCTCTTCTGACCTCTGAGCAAGTATACAGGCATGCCTGTACACACACGCATATACATACATACATACATACATACATACATACATACATACATATGTACATACAACGTGTACACACAAGCACCACAGAGTGGGGGTGGGCAGGAAAAGGGGCTTGATGGGAGGATGCCTCTTCATTGGAGGATTATAAGGGAGCAAAAATGTACTGGATGACAGAGATGTGGACAGAGCTCTCGTGACATACTCTCTTCTCTGGAGGTCAGTGGTGACATCTGCTTGAGCCAGCTTTCTTGCTGGTGTGGTGATAGGAACTTGGAATGACAAACTCTGTCTGCTGTGCCACATATCCTCTTAAAATAAGGAAATTTGGCAACATGTAAGGCTTGCTTCTGTTATTTTCAGAGTAAAAAGGCATTCAGCCAGAAGCAGGGAGAACTGTGTAACATGAGCTTAGTTTAGTAGAGCAGATGTTACATTGCCAGCTCTGCCACTCTGTGTTCACGTGCTCTGGGGTGGGTCTGAGGTGGGACTGCATTGTAGGAGGTGATCTGGCAGGCTGTGACTGTGGTATGTGAGGGTTTGTGTGACTTACCTCATGTAAGCTGTAACTCACAGCATTGACAGATTTGTTCAAGTAGCACGTTGTCTTTGTCCAAAGTCTTTTCTCATGTTCTCCAGCCAATCAGAGTGACAYCTCAAGCCAGAGGCTCTTTCTAATCATGAAGGAAGCTTGTGAAGTGTCGGTGTGTGACTGTATTATAGGTACTCTGCAGTTCAGGCTAGCTTCTCTCGCACCAGCCTCCCAGATCTGTCAGTTCCAAAAGTGTTTCAGGTGAGAGGAGTCAGAATGTATTATCAGAGCCTGGTGATTGAGCATTAGATGAGATACAGAAATTGTATCTTAAAGTATTTGCCTTATGGAGATACTGTGACCCTTTGTGTCCTTGACACGGTTTCCATCTAGAAGACATTGAATATCAGCTAAAGCCCTTGYAGTCTCCAACAGTAAATCTGGACTTTGATTTTGCTATTAGAGTTGTGATTTAGTTAAAAGAAAGAACTACTTTGATGGAATCAAGGAGTTCACTGATTATGTCTTCTGTTTGTTTGTTTGTTTTTTGTTGTTGTTAAATTTCTGCTCTGCATATGCATTGATCTGCCAAGGACATTCAAAGTGACATTACTTGTGGTCCACTGTAGGAGGGCTGAGAATGTAGGGTTCTTGCTCCAGCTGCATACAGTGGGATTGACTGGTAGCCCTCTGTATCCATCAGTTCCTTCCAAAGCTGAACTCCTCTCAGGCTTCTCACAGCTGAGTAACAAACCTAGCTTCTTTCTAGAGACCCAGGTGCCACCAAAGGACAGCTTTGTCGTGAGATTCCTCTTCCTCTTACAGTCCAAGATATCTCTGCTCAGTGGTCTTCACTCCTCTCCTTTCTAGGGATCAGACCCCTATGTAGTCTGAAACCTCTACGCTCCTTTCCCAGGTTTCCTTTGTCTCCTAGGTATTTCCCCCCAGTCAGTCTCACATGCGTGTAATTCTGCCCACGTCTCAGAGAACTCACACCAAGACACCTTCTCTTACCCTATCAAATGTTTTCCATCTTGCTGTCTAAAACGATTCTGGGACAGGATGGGGACACACACACACACACACACACACACACACACACACACACACACATTGCAGTTCCACATAAACTGCCTTTGTCCTCTTGTCCTGAAGTTACCTTTCTGCAGAATTCCCACCTCATTTTTACCTCTCATTGGCTACTTGTACATTTTCTTTCCATTCATGCTTTTTGTGTTCTGCCTCATCTTCCCCACTAAATGAAGCTTCTGGCAAACACGGCAGCTTCTTGCTCATCTTGATGCCTCTTAGTAACACATTTCTCTATTTAGAACAATAATGCCTGGGCTGGAGCGATGGTTCAGCAGTTATAAACTTGTATTACTTCTGTAGAGGACCAGAGGTCAGTTCCCAGAAGACATGTTAGATAGCTCCCAACCTCCTGTTACTCCAGATTTAAACATACCTCTGGCCTCCATGGGCACCTGCAGTCGTGTGATTACACCCCTTCAATARTTAAACATAATAAAAATAAATTTAAAAYGTTAAAAAAWTTTAAATGAATRTTTATTCTTTTTAAAATAAACAAACTGGTACACCTTTCCCAGTACTGCTGTTCTCTCATGCATATTAACTCATTTAATGCTCCCAAGTGAAATTAGGACATTTTATAGATAAGAAAGAAAGGGGATAAGAACTCTATGCAAAGTTCTGTAACCAAAAGTGTCTGCCCCTCAGGCAGGTAGCTCTAGAGCCCCTAATCATTTAGCAGCTGTATGTCTGTCACAGCGCTGTGCCAGGCGTGTATGCAGCATTCAGGATGTCAGGGTGTGCACTGTAAATCTGGATAAGTGAGTTTAAACAAACAAACAAACAGTTTCAGAATTATAGATTTACTGTCTAGAACTTATTATATAGAATTATTATATAGATTTGAGTTGGGAGGGATCGAGCCACCCATATGGATATTTTAAAAAAAATTGAGAACCTTCCTGTCCTAAATATGTTTTTTACTAGTGAGACRATGCCAGCACATATTATTTAAGACCATGAATTAACTTCCCCTTGTGTGGGTGAACTTATGATCAGACCAGACTTTGGTGCCCAAGGAGAGCAGATGTAAGGAGCCAGTGTTTCTGTGGGCAAAGGGGACACGTTAACCATGTGGGTAAACTGAGGAGGGGTAGTGAGGAGTGGCGTGGATGGTGCTCCTGGAAACAAAAYAGGAGAAATATTGTCAGATTTTTAAATTTACCAACTTCARAACTGACTATCCTGTTTAATAGCTGGAGAGAAAATAAACAAACGAACAAAAAATCCAACCCTTTTTTTAAACAATGAAATAACTGAATACTTAGTAGTATTTTTAACCTGCACAGAATAGAGAAGAACTGAAGAACAAACGTTTAGGTTTAAGTTTAAGTTAGTTTATTTCTGTCTGCTTATATTTGTGACATAAACCTCTGTCTTCTATGGACTTGTCTGATAAGATAAGGGTGTGTTTGAACCAGTTAGGCATGATGTACTAGAGTTGACACAGAGCTCTTGAACTTTGAAGCAGAGGCAGGCAGAATGTCTACATATCTTCCTCAGCATGTGCCTTTATGTATAACATTGCAAATATTTATTTTGGAAAGAATATTCCCATCTCTTTCTGGTGCTCTTAAAATAAGCACATACACAAATAGACCACCTCAATTAAAAATCAAAACTAAATAAGGAAGTGGAACAATATTAAATTAGTTATATCTTCAGTTCATAAAAACTCCTATATTTTAACAAGAAACATTATGATTATATGTCACAACCAGAGAAATGAGAGCTATGACCATATTTAAATGTCATATTTTACTAATACTGTAAGATATATAAACTTAAATATGTTACCAAATTACCTACCAATTATCAAAATTGCAGTTTCCCATCCCAATAACATACATGTGAGGTTTCCAATACACATTTGGTAAGACTATAATTTAGTATAGTCTTTCTGGTAAATAGCTTAATATATATCAGTGATCTTCAAAATGGATGTTATCATTTGGCCCAATTTCCTCCTTTACACTTACTATACTTAAAGGTTATTGTATTAACAATGTGTTCTCACATTGTTTGCATGTTTATTTATTGAAGTGAAATTCACATAAAAGTGATCATTTAAAAGTAAACAGTTTGGGGGCATTAAATACTCTTGTAATACATTATAGCCATTGCTTCTAGCTTCAGAACTTTTTTTTAGACAGGTTCTCTGTAGTTCTGGCTGTCCTGGAACTCACTATCAACCAGACTGCCTCCCATCTCACAGAGATCTTCCTGTCTCTGCCTGTCAAGGGCTGGGATTAAAGGTAGGCAACACTATGTCTGGCCTTTCAAAAAATTTTTGTATCAGCAGGCAAAGGAACTCTATAGCCATTAAGCAGTCACATGACTGCTACTTGGGTGTTTCTGTTTAGCTCGACTAAATTTTACATTTTTCTTAATTTTCAGCCAAAAGATGTGGTCAGCATTTATACTAGCCAACACCCGTGTGTGCAAGAACTACAAATCAGTGCCCGCTGAAGGAAGGGGCAGAGTATCCAATGAAACAGTGAAAGGTCACATGTGGCCTTAGATATGGCTGTCTGCCRGGTGTAAATGGTGCCCAGAGCATTCCCCAGCTCACATCCATTCTCTCTCGTCTCACCTCTCCTTTGCTGAAATAGTTCTTTTCACTCACCATTCTGGGTTGGTTTGTTTGTGTTTTCGTGCTTTTGTTTTGTTTTTGGACCTACTCTCCAGGCATAGGAGAGATGAGCTCTGGCTTTGCCAGCTTGACACAGCTCYAGAGCATGAGCAGGAATCTATCCCAGTGCCTGAGAACCTCACTGATTGGTCTTATATGGGTCATTCCCCATTCCTGTGCCAAAGATCGATGAGGGGGTTAGGTGTCTTGAAGAGTCATGTTGGTTTCTTGTTCTCTTCCTACAGATGGAACTTTTTTTCTGTCTACTTTATTTCTGAGAAAGTTCTAGAAGGCATTCTCATAGATTCATGCTCAAGACAACACTGGCAGTGTCCCTGTTTGATACCTGTTTTACTACAAAGTTCACTAACTTTTGTTCCAAATCACTGAGAAATCCTTAGTTGATATTCTGTAAAATCTATGGTGTTATATTTAAGGATTACTTATCCAATTTGAGAGAAATAAATCACTGTCTTTTGAAGAAATAGGTTTGAGCATGTTAAGTCTGTCTAGAATAAAGACTCTCCATTGGTTTTTAAGTTATTCCAGAGAATTATTTAAGTTATTTCACTCACCTGGTATTCATGAATCAAGGCCCAGCTCTCAGGATTTTCGTTCTACCAAGACAGGCAATATATGAATAACGAAAAGGTCATAATGTAATTTTAAGTATTGATAGTAGAAAAATGGATCTTGGTAAAGGTGTGTGCTCATGCCTGCCCTGTGCACATGCCTGTGTTGGGGTCAAAAGAGGCTTTCTGATGTGTTTTGTTGAAGGCCTGAGTTGAGAAGGTAGTGCCTTTGTCATTATTTTAGGAAACAGTAGTCCAAGGAAAGTAAATCGTAAATGCAAAGGCTTAATTGGCTTGGACTTGCCCCAGAGCCCCAGAGTTAGAGGAGAAGGAGCAGGGGTGAGGCCAGGTGGGGAAAGATAAGATAGGAACCTTGGCGGGTGACAGACGGACGGGCTGAATTGCTGTGCTTCCTGTTTGGGTAAGTAGACCTGCTTGAATAGCTCACTAGACACTGGCGCTCTTGCAGTGAGCCCTCTACTGCTTATAGATTAGTTACCTTTCTAATGCTGTGATGAAACACCATGGCAAGGGGACTTTGAGAGAGAAGGGTTTATTTGGGGCTTACAGTCACAGAGGTAAGGTCATGCCCCTCACAGCAGGCAAGGGTAGCACAGTGACTGCAGCCAGGAGCTGAGAGTGAACTGGGATGACACATGGCTTTTGAAACCTTGAAGGCAGAGAGAGGAATTTTCTCTAGCAAGGACATCCTTCCTAAGTCTTTCCAAATAGGGTCACTAACTGGGGAGCCTAATATTCAAATGCCTGAGAGGCAGGGGTGAGGGTGGGAAATCTCATTCAGGCCAACACGGTTTATTTTATGAAGAGTCAAATCCTTTGTCCTAAGCTGGACAGTGGCTAGAGACAAAGAGAGAAGGAAGTGGTTCTGGACAACTGAGTGGTGTAGAAGCTGTCGCATACATACTTGTGGAGGAAGAGGGGACACACAGTTTGTGTCCTTCCTTACTCTGCAGGGACCAGTGATGAGGWTGCAGGCTAGGAACACTGTGGCCCATGGAACAGGAAAGGTAGAGTATTCTGGACCATGTACTGCGACCCCCCCCCCCAACAATGGACTGTACTGGTAATTGGGTAATAGGCAAAGGACAGGCAGTTAGAAAGCACTGCAGACATGGAGGAAAAGGGAGACAGACAGTCCAGTGGCTGAAAAAGACTGAGCCCAGAAAAATGTKTGTGGGTCAGAACAGTAATAACCCAGCTATACAAATGACGACAAACGGCAGCAGACCCTGCTGGGGGGCTCATTGCAGGTGTTGTCAATTTTTAACTCTTTTTCTGTATTTTGAGGGTTTCTTAATAAAAACTGCGAGAACTTTGATTTTTGGTTTAGTATTAATTGTGTTATGTTATGAACTAGTGTCACTGAGCCTTGCGCCTTTCTCAGACGGGTGGTTGAGACCAGGCTTACCAAAGAAGACAGGGGMACACAAGTTCCTGGGCCCACAGCTTGTTAACCACTGAACACATGTCATGTGTTTTTTTTTTCTGTCTGCTTTTGTACATGTTCAGTTGTACTGTTTTCTATTATTCTACTGTTGTGAAGAGACACCATGACTAAAGAAACTCACAGTTTCAGAGGGTGAGTCCGTGACCGTCCTGGCAGGGACATGGCAGGACGCAAGCAAGCTTAGTGCTGGAGAAGTAGCTGAGAGCTTACTTGTCTGCAAGTTGGAGGCAGACTGGGCCTTTGAAACCTCCAAGCCACCACTGTGACACAACTCCTCCAATAAGACCACACCTACTCTTTCCCAAAACAGTCCCACCCACTAGGGATGAAGGATTCAATATGATGACCTTTCTCATTCAAACCACTGCAGTATGCTTTCAGTGGCTGCAGTAGCCTAAGCCTCTGCGATCCTTCAGAGAAAATGTTAGTTCACCCCAGCAAATCAATAAACACTTGCCTGCCTCTTTAGAGAGCAGCTTAATGGTTAGTGCCTGCTCTTCTGCTTGAGAGCTCAAGTCCTTTCAAAGCCCTGGCTGTATCCCACATGCTTTCCTGAGTCTTCTTACTGTTGTCCCCAGGCTGAAGATCCCATCCCCTGTAGTATGATGATTCAAAGTCAGATGGCAAGAGGAGGTTAGGTACAGGAAGAGGATCGTATGGTAGACTCCCAGAGCTGTCATTTCTGAGCCTAGACCATCTCATTAGCACTTTATAGTCTGTCTGGCAGAATAAGAGGTTGACTCATATGGTCTAAGGCTACCAGGTCTTGTAAATGAAAGCTTATTGTGATTGGAGATTTCATCACCTTTTTTACATCTTAAGGTATCCATGTTTGCTTATTTCCACACAGTGCAAGCTCTTGAATATGACATAAGCATCTCTTGCTGCCCAGTTCTGTTTTCTATCCTTTCCATTGAATTTCAGATACACAACCTTTCCTAAACATAACAAATCTCCTTTCAGCAATTAGATCATTATCAAGCATTCTGTGCAAGGTATGTGCTATTCCTAAAGTGTACTGCACATATTGGACAGGGAATTTGTGTAAATTGCTGCTTTTAGAAATGATAAAGCTATTATTCTATATATCGTTTGTGTTAACTTTTCTTCAGAGTTGAAAAGTTGTATTTTCAAATTTAAAGACTAGTACAGACTGCATAGTTGCTAATTTCTTGTTATAGTATTCCAGCTTTGAAACATTTTTGTTTCTTTACAAAACACTGGGAAGCATGTTTTCTTCTTTTAGCTCTTTTTGGGGGGAGGTTGCATATTTAATATAACTATTTTGAAAATTTGAATAATATGAGTGAGCTTGAGTAGTATAAAAATCATTTGGRATTCGGCAGTCCTTTATCCATTGCTGGTGTTCGGGTAAGCTTGCTCTCTTGCTCGTGCATGTATGTTCTCTTCTCTCGCTTGCTTTCAGTCGTGCTTGTGAGCACTCACACACACATATGTACATGTGCACACAGTTTTACATGAGTTATCATTATACATAGTCTACTGCTGTGCTTTTATGAAGACACCTTAAACATTTGTGCATATCAGGATGGGAAGACTTACATTATCCTGACATGGCTGTATTGTGTTTTACTGGGCTCCTATAACAAACTGTTCACTACTACTGTAGTGTTGCTATAAGCAATTAACGCTGCTCAAATTGCCCTGCCAGCGCTGGTGCAAGTTCCTTGCTACCTGCCCCAGTGTTCTGAGTTCCTGAAAGAAGACACACATGCACACTCACACGCAAAACCTCCACATTGCTAACACCTCCCTTCCGATACTGCTGAATTATTACTTTGCTATCCTAGACCCAATGGGGGCAGGGAGGGCCCTGGGGCTGCTCTTCCCGGACTCTTCTTACATAATTTGGTATGCTCTCTCTTCTGCAGCTCTCAAGCTTGGATCTTATTTGTCTTCCTTCTCTTGGTCCTCTTGCCTGTGAATCCTAAATTCTTCACCTTTGTCTTCCTGCGTAGCTATTGGCCACTGGCAACTTTATTTACCAATCAGAACCAACTGGGGCCAGGGACCCTCACCGGCTTACATGTAGGACTCTTGTGCAATTTTGGGAACTCAGTTAGCATAATACAAGTGTTTAACCAAATCCACAGCCCTGTAGGTTACGATTTTTATGCTCTTACACACTGTCAGCAGATTGTATGCCTACAAGTGGCTCCTTCCCAGTGAACAGACAAGGGGTTTTGTGTACTTGTGTAAGGTATACAACAGAGGTCACTAATTTAGGCTGATGACAGARCAAGAACATTATTATGGTTTTCTAGAGGTAAAGACAGTCCTTTGGGGGAAAGGCCACTTAAATCTTTGTTAAATCAATTTCACAGAAAAGCCACCCTTTTAACCTGTCCAGGAAGAAGGTCATTTCAATTGCACACTGTCTGTGATACTCTTTTAAAATATGGAGTCTGGGAGATGACTCAGTAGATGAAGCACCTGCCCCACAAATTCAAGGACTGGAGTGCAGATCCCTAGAACGCATGTAAAAGTCTTGGGGACATGTGTAATGCMGGAACTAGTAGAGACTGGATCCCCAGAGCAAGCTTGCTTGCCACACTAGACAGAATCAGGGAATCAGAAAGTCTGGTTCAGTGAGAGGCCCTGTCTTAATAAGTAATGTGGAGAATAGCTTCAGGTGTCCACAAATATGCACTAATATGCATGTGCAGCTGCAAATATGGGAACACTCACACATTCATATTTACATACTACACTCATAAAGATGCAAAAATGTAAAATAAAATAAGCTACTTGCTAGGCTTTTTCCCCCTTCTGGATTTAAAATGAATCTGTAGCTTATGCCACATCTTTCCTGTCTCTCTCTGTCTCTGTCTGTCTCTCTCTGTCTCTCTTTCTTACTCACTCTTTCTCAGCAAATTGGAACAAAGTGCATTTTTAGGTGTTTCCTTGCACTCTCCCACCACTTCTTGTAAGTGTGGACCCAATCAACTGAGCAGTGGGGAGCCCAGCCCTGTGGGGTCCAAGCTGGAGTGAGCTGCCTTCTCCAAGCCTCTTTCTACAGGCAGTGAAGACTGTACTTTCCTGCTGTTGTTGCTGGAGGGTTAATTGAGTCACCCTATGCAGAGCTGTTTTGTAGGCTATTATTATATGATTAATAATAGTTATTTGACACAGACATTATTTGAT
>BDUI01016839.1:30935-43708 GCA_002335545.1 Apodemus speciosus
AGGGAAATGCAAATCAAAACAACCCTGAAATTTCCACTCACAACAGTCAGAATGGCTAAGGTTAAAAACTCAGGAGACAGCAGGCATTGGCCAGGATGTGGAGAATGAGGAACACTCCTCCACTGCTGTTGGAATTGCAAGATTGTACAACCACTATGCAACTCAGTCTGGCAGTTCCTCAGAAATTGTGCACGACACTTCCAGAGGACCCTGTCATACTACTCCTGGGCATGTACCCAGAAGTTTCCCCTGCAGGAACAAGGACATATGCTCCACTATATTCATAGCAGCCTTATTTGTAATATTCAGAAGCTGGAAAGAACCCAGATGTACCTCAATGGAGGAATGGATACAGAAAATGTGGTATATACACAATGGAATACTACTCAGCAATTAAACAAAATTAATTCATGAAATTTGTAGGCAAATGTTTGGAACTGGAAAATATCATCCTAAGTGAGCTAAGCCAATCACAAAAGAATGCACATGAAATGCAATCAGTGATAAGGGGATATTAATAAGCCCAGAATGTCTGAATATTCAAGATGCAATTAGCAAATAATATGATTCTCAAGAAGATGGGAGAAAAGGGCCCTGGTTCTGAAAAGACTTGATCCAGTATTGTAGGGGAGTACCAGAACAGAGAAATGGGAGGGGGGTGATGGGGAATGAGCATAGGGAAGAGGTCTTATGGGACATATGGTGAGGGGGGAACTGGGAAAGGGGAAAGCATTCAGAATGTAAACAAAGAATATAGAAAAAAAAAGAAATGAGTGGATGGTCCAGCCCTACTTAGGAGGGGGGACAATATAATCAAGGAAGTAGAGCGTGGGAGAGGCTTGGGAGGAAGAGAAGGCTGGAGGAAAAACTAAGGTATGGAAGGAGATGGAGGAGATGTACAGATGGTCAGGAAATTGAACAAAGGTGTGTAGCAAAGGGGGGTGGGGAACTGGGAGTAGCAACCAGAAAAGTCCTAAATGCTGAGAAAGCAAAAGCCTATCAGGACCCGACAGGGATAACATTAGCTGAAATACCCAACAAAGGTTAAAAAGAACCGGTAGAAACCATACCAGAAGTTAGGCATGTCCTCCTGGTTGAGGGATGGTACCCGCTACCCGTCTCCAAAATTTTAACTCAGAATTGTTCCTGTATAAAGGAAATACAGGGACAAATAATGGAACAGAGTCTGAAGGAAAGGCAATCAAGAGACTGCCCTACCTGGGGATCTATCCCAAATGCTGACACCCAATCCAGACACTATTGCTGATGCCAAGAATGTTTAATTACAGGAGCCTGATACAGCTGTATCTTGAGAGGCTCTGCCAGATCCTGACCAATACAGATGCACATGCTCACAACCAATCATCAGACTGAGCACAGTGACCCCAATGGGGGAGTTAGTGGAAGGACTAGGGGAGCTGAAGGGGCTTTATCTGGCATCGATGGGAGGGAAGGCCCTTGGTCTTGTGAAGGCTTGATTTGCCAGTGTAGAGGAATTCTATGGCTGTGAGGCAGGAATGGGAGGGTGAGGTGGGGAACAACCACACAGAAGCAGGGTAAGGGAGGATGGGATAGGGCATTTACAGAGGGGAAAACAGGACAGGGGATAAAATTTGAAATGTAAAAACAATAAAATATTCAATTTTTTAAAATGTGGCAGTTATTTTAATGAATGAACAAACCATCAAAAATAAAAACCACACTATTAATCCAAATTCTCAGTAGACTTAATACATCCAAAAATGACCTTATTGAATATCATATAACACAATAAGAAGATTCAGGTATTTTTTTAAGTCTCTAGACTTATAATAGGATAGAGTAAAAGAGTGAATGCTTTAAGGATAAATGTAGGAGGGGTTAAGATCATCATGAATGCTTCCCTTACAAATAACTCTTTCAGGCACAGGCAAAGAAAGTGGGAAGAACCAATCCTGAGAAACTATTTTTCCCATTATTCTTTATGAGAAAAGAACGGTAGCGAAATATAGGATGTTATAAGAACCTTGTTCTAAAACCTCTGGAACCAAAATAACATGACTCTAGTAGTTACAAAAAGAGAAAAATGAATAAAAGAAGACTACTGCCAAATGTAAATGAACCCCACCCCCAGTAATGAGAAAACAAGCAGCATAAACAGGTAATAATTCATGAAATATCTACAAGATTTTCTCCATATAAATAATTACTAAAATGTAAGTGTATTTATTGCCCCAATCAAAAGACAGAGTGTAGTTGAATTTTTAAAAATATTCGTAAAATGGACATTGAGGCACATGCCTGCCTGTAATTGTAGTTTTTGAGAGATAGAGGCTAGAAGATCAAATGTCCAGAGTTGTGCTCAGCTACATTGCTAGTTTTAGACCAGCATTTGCTACAACAGATCCTGCCTAATAATAATAATAATAATAATAATGATGATGATGATGATGATGATTATAACATTCAACAAGATGTCACCTGCAAGAGACTACCTTTAGCCTTAAGGAAACACAAATTCTAAAGATGAAAATGTATTCCACATGAATGGAAAGCAAATGAGAAATGAGGTGTGACCATTCAGTAATAGAGCCTTTCAGTTTAAATCTGTAACAGGAGACCAGGAAGATCTTGTGTGAAGATATAGAGGGCAATGCAACAAAATATTATTACAACAGCAAATGCATATGCATTTGACACAGTAGCACAAAAACATATGAAGTAAATGTAAACAGAGATAAAGGGCCAGAGATTCTACAGTACAATAGTAGCAGGTGAATTCAATATCCCACTTTAAACAATTAATAAATTATCTGAACAGAAAGTCATTACAGAAACAACTTATTTGAGTAACACTGTAGACCTCACAAACATGTAGAACTTCTGTGAAGCAACAGCAATGAAAAAATGTAGAGATCATTCTCAAAACGAAAGTTTCATTAAACATAAGATGATTCAATTTATTTTAGGTATCATTTCTTATCACAACAGTATAAGCCTAGCAATAAATAACAGGTGAATTTTGGAAACTGTCAAAAATATATCTAAAATTTAAGCAATATACTCCTGAATATCAGTAGGTCAGAGAAAAAGAGAAAAGAAAGGAAGAAAGAAAGAAAGAAAGAAAGAGCAAAAGAAAGAAGAGAAAAGAAAGAAGTCGAAATTAAAGTGAAATAAATAATTCAAACAAAAAGAAGAAAAGCAAATACTTCCTAGTTTTAGATGCTTATATTTATAAAAAGGAAGATCCTAAATAAGTAATACTACATGGAAATAGATAGAAATACAAACATGTCTGGAATAAGAAAAGCATTTAAAATGTGAGCAGAAGCAAAAAATGATGACTTCAAAGATAACAGAAAGTCAAACAATTTAAAATGTTATTTTATGTTAGCATTTTTGCTTGTTTCCTTTGAGAATTTTATTATATATACTAGGCTGACCTCATCTGCTCAATTCTCTTGTCTCCATTTCCTGAGTACTGGATTGTAGCTTTGTATCATCATATCTCTGAGGGCATCAATGTTTCAAATTTGAAAAAAAAGGGAGGTAGCAAATATTCAGTTATTCTAAACAGAAAACTCAAGTAAGTTCAATTATAAATAAAAGAGGCATAAGTGATGATAAGGATTTACAGTGGATGATAAGGAACTCTATGAACATACTTTGTACCTCAGAAAAAAACTGCAGAAAATCAACTTAACCCATCAAAGTCAAATGCTAAAGAAATATAAGATATGTGGAGAGGAATAAACAGTAGTAATTGAATAAATAATAAAAAAATCTTTCCAATAAAAGAAATTCCTATAATAGACACTATCCAAGTTGAAATCTATCAAATATTTGATAAGTATCACAGCTTGTAAAAAGGGTTCCAATAAGTTAAAGGAATACTTCCAAAATCATCTTCTTTTGTTAATATTATTCTTAACCCAATAGCAGATATGGAAAATATGATGAATATACGGTGAGGAATCTTTGACACTTTTCTACAACACTGAGTTATAAACATTTGCTGTGTCTCCTACTCTTGCATTTGTTTTAATATATGGAATGACCATATAGGTTTAAAAAATATTCTATGCTTTCTACAAAAATGAACCTCCATATGGTCAAGATAATATATTTTGTATTTACAACTGAGGATCTATCATTTGGAACAGGGATGATTCTTCAAAATAAAGATTCAATAATGAATCTTACACCCTGTCCAAATAGCATGTATCACTGATATGCAGCAATTATTTTATGTACATTAATGAACAAATGTGGCACACAACCTCAAGGGAATGAATGTCACAAAATCTCACAGTAATTTCAATACATAGATCAAAGGAACCAAACTTCAATATTTTTCCTCAGGACAACTAAATGAATTATTTAGAGAAGTTTGCATTATCTATAAAAGGTAAATGTGACAATTACACATATAACATCATACTGATGGTGAAAAAGATGGATCATCCTATAAGATTAGGCAAAAGGCAAGGGTGCCTACTCTGACCTCTTTCATTCAACATAATAAAGGAAGTCACGGAAAAATTATTTTTCAAGAAAAAGAAATTGATCAGGACAGTTGAAAAAGCCTAGGGCATAGCCCAAGGAGCTCTGGGACAGTTCTGCCATTCCCAGGGGTTGGGCGGGGTGTTTGCAGGAGCACAAAAACATCCTGCCTCCGAGAGGAGACCTGTGGTATGCTCCAGGAACATACATAATCTTGGACACTTTCCACACCAATCTGCTGCTAGTTGGGTCCATCAGGGCGCAAATAACAAAGGTGAACAACTTCCTGTTCCTTGAGATCCATTGTTAGAATCCTCTTCCCTCCTAATGGAGTTTTACTGACATCAGTATCATCCAGCCAACACTAGCAACAACCAGATGGCTAGAGCATAGCTTCAAAAGACAATCAACAAAAGTCAAGGCATTATGGCCCACCAGATCCCAGCAATCCTGATACAGCAAGCCCTAGATTCCCTAACACTGCCAAAATACAAGAAGATAACCTTAATTTAATCTTACAAGGATGATAGAGGATTTTGAATAGAAAAATCAATAATTTACTTAAAGACATATTGGAAAAAACAATAAAAATAGATGAGGTAAATTAAGAAAACTGTACAAGAACTAAAAATGGAAAGAAATACAATAAGCAAAACACAAACTAAGGCACTTCTGGAGTTTGAAAACATAGGAAAGAGAACAGGAACTATAGATGTAAACATCACTGACAAAATATAAGAAATAGAAGAATAAATTGCTGGCATGTGAGGTACAATAGAAATAATTGCTATATTTGTTAAAAAAAAGAATAAACATAAAATAAGAAAGCTAAACTTATAATATTTCTTACACAAAAATCTGGCAAATTTTGAGAAACTATGAAAACACAAAACCTATGAACATTCCCAGTACAAAGGGCCAGAAAACGTCTCTGACAAAATCATGGAAGAAAACTACTTCCTTAACCTAAAATAAAAAAAGTGGAGGTAGCTATAAACATACTAGAAGCTTCCATAATACCAAGGAGATTGGATCAGAAAAGAAAATCCTCCTGCCACATAATAATCACAACACTAAATGGACAGAACAAAGAAAGAATATTAAAATCTGAAAGGAAAAATCTCAAGAAACATAAATACAGACCTATCAGAATTACACATGAATTCACAACAGAAACTCTAAAAGCTAGAAGATCCCAGACAGATGTCTTGCAGAACTTAAGAGACCACAGATTCCAGACCACACTACTATACCAAGAAAATTTTAAATCAACATAGATGGAAAAGAGAAGATATTCCATGAGAAAACCAAATTCAAACATTATCTTTCCACCAATCCAGCACTACAGAGCATACTAGAAGCAAAATTCCAACCCAATTAGGTTAACTACATCCAAGAAAAAGATAGAAAATATATAATGTTATAGCAGCAATACCAAAAGAAGAGAAACACACACACACACACACACACACACACACACACACACACACACACACACTACCAACAACAACATTAAAATAACAGGAATTTATAATCATTTGTCATTAATATCTCTCTACATCAATGAACTCAATTCCTCAATTAAAAGATGGTCGCTAACAGAGTGGATGCATAAACAGGACCCATCATTCTGCTGCATATTAGAAACTCACCTCAGAAACAAAGATAAAAACCATCTCCAAGTAAGCAGCTAGAAAAACTATTTCCAAGAAAATGGAACCCAAGAAAACAAGCTGGAATAATCATTCTAATATTTACTATAATAGACTTTCAAACAGAAGTAATTAAAAGAGATGGGGAATAACATTTCATACTCATCAAAGGAAATATCAAGCAAGATGACACCTCAATTCTGAAAATTTATGCCCTAGTGCAAGGGCATACACATTCATAAAAGACGTATTACTACAGCTTAACACAGACACAGAACCTTACATAATAATAGTAGAAGACTTCAACACCCCATTCTCACCAGTGGAAAGGTCATCAAGATAAAATATAAACACATAAGTAATGAAACTAACTAAAGTTATGAATCAAAAGGACCTAACAGATATCTCTAGACCATTTCACCCAAACATAAAAGGATATACCTTTTACTCAGAACCTCATGGGACCATCTCCAAAATTAACTATATAATCTGTCTCAAAGCAAACCTCAACATATACAAGAAGATTGAAATAGCCTCTTTCATTTTATCACTATGGATTAAGGGTAGATTCAACAGCATAAATGACAGAAGGCCTACGAATTCATGGAAACTAACTACTACTAACTTTTTACTTAATGRCCACTGGGTCAAAGAAAGAAATTGAAGATTTCACAGAATTCAATGAAAGTGAAGACAGAACATACCCAAATTTATAGGACAGAGTGGAAACAGTGCTAAGAGGGAAATTCATAGAATTAAGTGACTTCATAAAGAAACTGGAGACTTTCCTGGTTATAGAAAAGAGACAGTTCAGGCTCCATGTTCACTAGTACTATGAAGTCTTTGAAGTGGAAACTTCTAGTTCTTTGGGTAGTTATGCCAAATGATGTTTTGTTGGGGCACACAGGGAAAAGTATGTCATGCTAAAACAAATACATTTAAGACTTTTTTCCTGAAGCAGATACAGGTGAAAGGATGTTTGGATATAGCAAACTTGTGAAAGGACACTTCTTGAAAGAGTATGAATATGAACCCAAAACATTTGGAGATAAGCAGAGCTTTGATTTGGTTTGATCCACCTTGCTATTCTTTGATAAAGGTATGTACTTGTTCAAATTCCATAACATTGCTGAGCTCAACTTGTTGTAATCATCATGCTAGTGAGAAAAACTCACCCAAGCACACTGCTTTTGTGTCCTTACTTCAGACTGGTTGCCAAGCCTGATGGTTTCTTCAGTATTGAACTACAACTGCCTGATGTCTGCTTGCTGAAAGGCTGAAGCATAGCAGCCAGTTTGTGCCTGATGTCTGCCTGACGAGAGGACTAGTCTGCAGTTGCTGAATTACGTTTGGTGTTTCCTACCACACTGACCTGCTTCCAAAGAAGAAAAAGCTTGCCCCCAAGGTTCTATTGCTGAACGGGTCCACTTTCCCCATATTCTAATACCATTTCTCTTCCACTACCTTTGCTGGGTAGTACACTAAGATAGCAGTATGCAAAAAATTTATGCATACAAGTCTTCACAGCCACCCTAGTAAATTACTGGGATTTTCCATTACACTAGGATTCTATCTTGCTTCCAAAATGCCTGCTAATTACAGTACTCTCACTCTCAATTCCATACCCCTGATCCCTCCCATTCTTATCTCCACCCTCTGCCAATCTATCTGTGAAACCTATTTCCCATTTGAGTGAGGTTTATGTACTTGTCCTTGAGCCCTTCTGGTTATATTACCTCTCAGGGTCTGTGAATTGAAGCTTGATTATCCTTTACACTACACCCAATTTCTACTTATAAGTGAGTACACATCATGTTTGTCTTTCTGCCTCTGGGATACCTCACTCAGGATTATTTTTTTCTACTTCCATCTATTGCCTGCAAATTTTATTAAGTTATTGTCTTTAAAAGTTGTATAATACTCCATTTTGGAAATGCAACACATTTTCTTTATCCACTCTTCAGTTGTGAGACAGATAGGTTATATCAATATTCTGGCAATTATGATTAAAGATGCTATAAACATAATTGAACAAATATCTATGGACTGCGATGGAGTGTCATTTGTGTATATTACTTGTTATGTATCTTGGGGTAGATCAATTCCCAATTTTCTGAGAAACTGTCATATTGATTTTCATAGTGGCTGAACAATTATCACTGCCACCAGAAATGGAGGAGTGTTCCATGTGATTCACACTCTTGCCATCATGAGGCATCACTTGTGGAATTATTCTTAGGCATTCGAAAATGTATAACATGGAATCTCAAAATAGTATGGATGTTCATTTCCCTGATAGCTAAGGATGTTGCATGTCTCTAAATGTTTCTCACCCGTTTAGTTTCTAGTGTTAAGAATTCCTTTTTTAGGTTTGTTCCCAACTTTCTTTTCTTTCCTTTCCTTTTTTCTTTTCTTTTCTTTTTTGTCTTTTTATTATATTTTCTTTATTTACATATTAAATTGTATCCACCTTCCTGGTTTCCCCTCTGAAAACCTCTTATCCCATACCCCTCCCCCTGCTCACCAACCCACCCACACCAGCTTCCATGTCCTGACATTCCTGTACACTGGGGCATTGACCCTTCTCAGGACCAAGGTCCTCTCCTCTCATTGATGTTAAGAGAAGGTCACCCTCTGCTACCCATGTGGCTGGAGCCATGGGTCCCTCCATGTGTGCTCATTGGTTGGTGGTTTAGTCCCTGGGAGCTCTGGAGGTACTGGTTGGTTCATATTGTTGTTCCTCCTATGGGGCTGCAAACACCTTCAGATCCTTGGATCCTTTCTCTAGCTCCTCCATTAGGAACCCTGTGCTCAGTCCAAAGGTTGGCTGAGAACATCCACCTCTGTATTTGTCAGGCACTGGCAGAGACCCTCAGGAGACAGCTATATCAGTTTCCTGACAGCAAGCACTTGTTGGCATCCATATTAGTGTCTGGGTTTGGTAACTGTATATGGGATGGATGCCCAGGTGGGGCAGTCTCTGCAAGGTCTTTCCTTCAGTCTTTGCTCCACACTTTGTCTTTGGATCTCCTCCCATGGATATTTTGTTCCCCCTTCCAAGAAGGACGAAAGTATCCACACTTTTGTCTTCCTTCTTCAGCTTCATGTGGTCTGTAAATTGTATCTTGGGTATTCAGAGTTTCTGGGCTAGTATTCACTTATCAGTGAGTGCATACCATGTGTGTTCTTTTTTGATTAGGTTACCTCACTCAGGATGATATTTTCTAGTTCCATCCATTTGCCTAAGTATTTTACTTTGTTGATATCTAGTTTCCTGACTTCTTTATATATTTTGGATATTTTCCCTCTGTCAGATGTGCCTTTGGTGAAACTCCGTTCCCATTTTCTTGGCTGCAGTTTTGTCCTATTGATAGTGTCATTTGCCTTATAGAAGCTTTTCAGTTCCATGAGGTCCAATTTATCAATTGTTTATCTTAGAGCTTGAGCTATTACTCTTATGTTCAGGAAATTGTCTTCTGTATCAATGTGTTCAAGACTACTTCCCAATTTCTCTTCTATGATATTTACTATATCTGGTTTGATGCTGAGGTCCTTGATCCACTTGGCCTTACGTTTTATTTGGATGATTAAATATGGATCTATTTGTATTCTTCTACATGCTAACATCAAGATAGACCAACACACTTTATTGAACATGCTTTCTTTTTTCCATTGTGTATTTCTATTTTCCTTATAAAATTCATGTGGCCATTACTATGTGGATTTGAATCTGGGTCTTTGATTTGATTCCATTCATCTACCTGTCTGTTTTTATGCCAGTACCAAGTAGTTTTTATTACTAAAGATATTTAGTAAACCTTGAAATCAGGGATGGTGATATTTCAGGAAGTTATTTTATTCTACAGGACTCTTATAGCTATTCTTGATTTTTTTTTATTTTGTTTTCATATGAAGATGGGATGAGGATTGTCCATTCAAAGTCTATTAAGAATTTTTTTTTGTAATTTTTAAATTTTTATTTATTTACTTACACCCCAAATACTGCTGAACTCCTAGTCCATCCCTCATGGATACCTTCCTCTCATTCCTGCTCCGCTTCACTTGTGAGAGAATGGGATCCCCTAAATATCCTCCAAATCTTCCACATTAAGTGTCTGTAAGATTAAGCTCATCGTATCCTTCTGAGGGAGAAATCATCCCTCTGCTGTATATGTGCATGGGGCCTAATTTCATCCCCTCTATGAGCTTTGGTTGTTGGTTCAGTCTCTTAGACCTGCCATGGATCCAGGTTAGTTGACGTTTTAAGTTTTTCTGAGGACTTCCTATCCCCTTCAGGGGCTTCATTCCTTCCCCTATCTTTTTCATTAGGGTCCCCACCCTGTATCCAATCTTTGACTGTAGATATCAGTCTCAGTTTCAGTCAGCTACAGGTAGAGCCTCAAAGAGGACAATTATGCTAGGGTCTTGTCTATAAGCATGCCAGAGTATCATTAATCGTGTCAGGGATTGGTGCTTACATATGAGATGGGTCTCAAGTTGCGACAGTTATTGATTGGCCTTCATTATCTGCTCCATCTGTTTATCTTCATTTCTTTTAGGCAGGGCAAATTTTCGGTTAAATCTTTGTGGGTAGGTTGGTGTTCTTCTCACTACAGTAGAGATCATGCCTGGCTACAGGAGGTGGCCTGTTTAGGTTCTATGTATCCACTGTTAGGGATYTCAACTAAGGCAAGCAACATTGATTCCTGAGTGACTCACCCATCCCAGGTCTCTGGCACTTCTTAGATATGCCATCCCCAGCAACAAGGACTTCCATTCATTCTTCTTGTCCACTCTCCCCATACCTCATACTGTCCCCTATTCAACACTCCTGTCCCTGTCCCACAGAAGTTTCTCCTTCCTACTGACTCTCATGGATATTTTGCTCTCTCCTTATATTTTAGTACTCAAGCATCCTCACTTGGGTCTTCCTTCTTGTTTAACTTCTTTTGGTCTATGGTTTGTATTGTGTTAATTTTGTACTTTCTGGCTAATATCCACTTATCAGTGAGTACACGCTATGCATGTCCTTTTGGGACTAGGTTCCCTTACTCGAGATATTTTCAACTTGAGTCCATTTGTCCGAAAAATGTAGGATGTCCCTATTTTAAAGAGCTGATTAGCACTCCATTGTCTAAAGTACCCACATTCTCTTTATCCTTTCTTCAAATGGGGGACATCAGGGTTGTGTGAAGTTTCTAGCTATAACAAATAAAGCTGCTATGAACATAGTGGAGCATGTGACCCTATTGGTATGGTGATGTACCTTTGTAAGTTCAAAAGTAGTATAACTGTGACTTCAGGTAGAACTATTTCCAATTTTCTGAGGAACTGCCAGATTGATTTTCTGAGTGGGTGTACAAGATTCTAAGCAACGGAACACCTGGTGAGCAGGTGTTCTCCCATGACTTCGATCTCTGCTATTCTAATTCTTGTAAACAGGAATCTCAGTGTTGCTTTGGTTGACATTTCACTGATGACTAAGGATGTTAAACACTTCTTTAAGTGCTTTCTGACCATGTAAGATTCCTCTGTTGAGAATTCTGTTTAGCTCTGTAAACAATTTCTAAATTGGATTATTTGGCTTGTTGGAGTCTAACTTCTTGAGTTCTTTATGTATTTTGAATATAAGCCTTCTGTCAAATAGGATTAATGAAGATATTTTTGCAATCTATATAGAGCTCTTTTTTTCCCTATGGACAGTGTACTTTGCCTTCCAGAATCATTTCATTTCCATGAGGTCCCATTTATCAATTGTTATCTTTGATGGTTGGTCTTCTATTCAAGAAATTGTCTCCTGTACCAATGCATTCAAGACAATTCCCCACTTTCTGTTTATTAGAAGTAGTGTATCTGGTTTCATGTTGAAGTCCTTGATCTACTTGGACATTTTGGGGCATGGTAATAAATTTGTGGATCTACTTGCATTTTTCATGATATTCAGTTGGAACAGCACCATTTGTTGAAGATGCCTTCTTTTCTATGTTGTATGGTTTTGGCTTCTTTGTCAAAAAACATGTCTATAGGCATGTGGGATTGTTTCTGGGTCTTCAATTTAATTCAGTTATTCAATCTCTGTTTCTGTACCAATAAAATGCAGATTTTATCACTAATGCTCTGTAGTATACTGTGAGATCTGGGGTGGAATTTTTTTTTCCATACTTTCTTTTATTGTTCAATATTGTTTCTGCTATCCTGAGTATTTTGTTGTTTTTTTTTTTAATATGAAATTGATATTTCAAGGTCTAGAAAAATTTGAGTTGGAATTTTGATGGGAATTTCCTGGAATCTGTAGATTGCTTTTGGTAAGATGGTAATTTTTTACTTTGTTAATCCTGTTGATCCATGAACATGAGAGATTATTCCATCGTTTGATATCATCTTCAATTTCATTTTTTGGGGTGGGGACTTGAAGTTCTTGTCATGCAGATCTTTCACTTGCTTTGTTAAAGTGATAATAAGATATTTTATATTTTCGAAGCTATTGAGAAGGGTGTTATTTCATTACTTTGTTCCTTAGCCTGTTTAGCATTTTTATAAAGGATGGCTACAGATTTCTTTGAATTAATTTTGTATCCAGCCATTCTAATGAAGTTTTTTTTTTTTTTTATCAGCTGTAAGAGGTCTCTCTTAGAATTT
>BDUI01016840.1:0-12619 GCA_002335545.1 Apodemus speciosus
CTAACCCTAACCCTAACCCTAACCCTAACCCTAACCCTAACCCTAACCCTAACCCTAACCCTAACCCTAACCCTAACCCTAACCCGACCCCTGACCATGGCCCTGACCCCGACCCTAACCCTATCCCTTACCCCTGACATTGTCCCTGACTGTGATCCCGCCCTTGACCCTGACCTTAACTCCTAACCCTTACCCTGACCCTGACCTTAACCCCTTATCCTGTATATGACCCTGACCCTCACCCCTAACCCTTACCCTGACCCAGACCTTAATTCTACACTGGACCCTACTATGACCTTGACCCTGACCCTATACCCTTTTCCTAACCCTGACCCTGAACCTTCTCCCTGACCCCCACCCTAATTGTATACTGGACCCTACCTTGACCTTGACCCTGGCCTCATACCCTCAACCTAACCCTGCCCCTAAACCTTGTCCCTGACCCTGACCCTGACCCTACCCTTGCACCAGCCCTGACCCTGATCCTTACCCTGACCCTAAACCCAACCCTTTGCCTGGCTAAGGACCTGGTCCTGGCCCTAGGTTTGGCCCTAAACCTAACCCTAACCCCTAAACCCAGACCCTTTCCCTGATGTTGACCCTTACCGTAAAACCTGAACCTGACATGGACCTTTTCTCCCACCTACTTTCTGACCCTGACCCTGACCCCCAACATAGGTAACTTAATCCTCAAAATCTCTAACCTTTAATCCTGAGATTGACCCTGACACCTGATTCTGGCCCTATACCTGACCCTATCTCTCACTTTGACCCCTCACCCTCACCTTAATTGGAGACATCTTGTTTTCCCTGTATTCTCTTTTATCTCTTCTTTTTCATGACATGTGTTTTCTTTTTCCCCTTTTCTCTCTCTGCCTTCCATTTTGACCTCACTGGCCTTTGTACTTGGGATCAGCCATCTTGTGTGAGAGCAGCTTCCCAGTAAACCTTCCTTTAATACAATCAAATATCATTTAAATTGGAGCATTTTACAGGTGATGATATAACTTATCAAGTGGAAAAGAACATATGGTCTTGTAGAGAACACTAATCGATCAGGCACTAAGAGCAATAGCTGATTAACTGGAACTCACGAAGTTGAAAACCTGAACATTAAGTATGATAAATGGCAGTGTACAGATTAAGAATGGATTCTCAACAACCCTGTATCCAAAAGAAGGCTAATATCCAAAATATATAAGGCACTCAAGAAGCTTGACACCATTTACATAAATAAACAAATTTAAAAAATGGTGAACAGAGAATTCTCAACAGAGGAATCTCAAATGGCTGAGAAGTATCTAAAGAAATGTTCAAGTTTCTTAGTCATCAGGGAAATGAAAAAATTAAAATTCCACACGAAGATCAACAGAATCTACCTGGACATTGTGGGTTCTTAGAGACTGTGCCACCAACCAAAGAGCAAACAGAGGCTGAACTTAGGCCCTTACACATGAAACAGAAGGGTATCTTGGGCTTCATGTGGGTTCCCCCTGAAGCTTTGGCTTCTTGTGGGTCCTTTTATTTTCCCCTAAGTGGGCTATGTCTTTGGGCATTGATGGGACATGATCAATCTAGTTCTGCAGAAACATGATCAGTATAGTTGTCAGGTTGGGGTACAGCCAGGGGGGTTCTCCAAACTTCCAGAGGAGAAGCAAAGGGGGAATAGGGTGTGGCATTCTGTATGGTGGGAATCTAAGTGGAGGGTGAGGATAAGGCAGCATTCTGAAAGTAAAGTCAATGCAGAACACCTCGGTTCCTGGGGTGGGGGTATGACATCATGAAATTTACAGGAAAATAGATACAACTAAAAGAAAAGATCACCCCAAGGTTGGAACCAAGACCTGGAAACACAAATTTGGTATAATTCCGTTATAAATGATATTAGCTATTAGGTAAATGATATTTGAATTGCAATCCTACCCAGAGAGGATGTAGGGAAAGAGGAGGTGATGTAAGGGGGATGCATGGATTTCCCTAGAAGGGGAAAATAGTCATCCTCACTCACCCACAGAGTCTATTCTAAGAACAGGCGTTGGGGATCAGGAGTGCAGAAAGAAACAGCTGGAAATGGAGGATGTTTCAGGTTAGTGTAGGAACTCCGTGCACTGGAAACTTCCTGGAATCTAGAGGACGATATTGGTGAAGACTCATCCTAATGGAGAGTACAGAGTCTGAATGGCCAATCCTTTGCAGTTAGGAAGGGCATCAGTGGTGGGGATGAGGGACATTCAGTTGTTTTCTGGGGAGGTCAAATGGAGATCCCTAAACAACTCAGACTGTACAGCAAAGAGTGTAAACACTGGGGTGGAGAGGCCTTGCACAAGCTACGTCTTATGTAAGATTCTGAAGAATACCGTCTTCTACACATGGGGAAATGGATGAAAATGGAAGATGCTGTAACGTCAGCAAAATGATCCAACAATAGGGCTCATGTAGGAGAATCCTAATCAAACAATGCTACACACAGGGACCTCTGGGTGTCTCAAGGACATTCCTGTCCAAGCCTGCTGTGGCCTTGGGACTGATAACCAGAGCCTACATGGAGGGAAGAGTTGTGTTCTCAGAATCTGAAGCAACCCCTCCCAAAGGTGGCATCTTCAGCACATTCCAGGTGGAGAGGGTGAGGGGAAGTTCTGTTTTATTTCTCCACCTTTAGGCAAAACCCCCAAGGCCTTGGCCCCAGGCTGTTGCTGGATCCGCCATGCATGTCCCAGAGTTACAGAAGGAGCTCTGCCACTGTCTATACATGCAGGCCTCAGGGAAAGCCTAGCGAGATCAGGCCAGCACTCACCACAATGGCGTCCTGTTTTTTACTATTTCAAACCATTATCATCAGGTGTCATTTTGCCTATGTATGCTTTTCCCAAGAAGATAAGTGAACTTTAGGGCACACCAGGCCTTAATGTTGATTGTTATCCTGTAATCCTCATCAAGCAGCTCATTAGAGGCCTGCTCTTTGATGTGGGGATCACCCTGGTGGCTGGTGGTTGTAAATCAGGACTATTTCCTTTGCTATGGTTTGGAGCCATATTTCTGGACAATCCTGCTGAACAAATGTGTGCATCCCAGCACTCCAGTCTCTAACAGGCCTGGTTAGCAATGTACTGATTTATGGAGTTTCACCCTCAGCTGAATCCTAGGTGAGACTCAATATATCCTAAGCATTAGTGAATACTCTATATCTTCAATTCTACTCTTTTACACCAGAGTTTAATACTGCCTAACTGGTCTAAACTAGTTTTTTTCTGCAGCCTAACACATGCGAAATGTTAATGGCAGAAAAAATAGACAGTCCAAGCCTGTCCAACTAGGGTTCTCCGAGGTTGGCTGCCTGTTTCCACTACCCCAAAGAAAGACTCACCATACCACCTCCTGCTGCTTGGTCCCTCTCCTCCACAATGCTGGCCTTCACCTTGCTCACCATGTTGGAACTTTGGAGCTCGCCTGGTCGCACCACACAGCCACAAAGTTCAGAGCTCAGCACAGCGATAGCCTCAGTGACTAAGAGGAGCCCGCTTGAAGGTACCTGGAAGGATTGTCCTCCTCTTTGATTGGCAGGTCTGTCTGAAGGGTCTGATTGGCTAGCGTGTCTTGAGTGGCATGAGCAACTTCCCTAGAGGTCAAGCTTGTTGGAGCTGTACAGTGGAGAGGTTGACCTTTGCTGGCTTGGTGTAAGGACACGGCTCTGGCAGTGAAAGACTAGAGACGGTTCATTCTAACCAGCTCTGATTGCTGTCTGTCTCAAAACATCATGGTCCAAGGGAAAGATCCCAAGGCTACTCCTGGCTCTTGCAAGCGGGTTCCTGGGTTTGAGAAGGAGCTATGTTTCTTTTCCATACATGACAGCCTCATGGAAAGATTCGCTCTGTTAGGCTGACCCTCAAGACAACAGTGTCTTCAAATGGTTGTCCTTTGGTGTTGTCTTGTCCATGTAGCAGAACTGCGCATTCCTCAAGAAGAAAACTGGACCCTTAGGGCACGTCAGGCCTCAGTATTGGTGGATTCCCTGTGAAGCTCCGTTGAGCATGTTGTTAGTGTCTGGCCCTTTGATACGAAGTTCTCAGCAGTCAGAGTTGGTTTTTTTTTGCCTAGAGACAAGTTTCTTGTCAGTCTTGGTAAAGAAACGTGCCGGTGTCCTTATCTCTAACAGGCAGGCTAGCATATGGCTTATTTGTGGGGTGATTCGGAGCCAGGCCGCCCATAGCTGCAGTCTACTTAGGAATCACAATTTCCTAAGCACTGATAAATCTGTTACCTCATCAATTATTGTCTTTTACATCACATCTTAATACTGGATAGCTTCCCAACACATGAGATGCCTTTTACAACCTCTGTAAAATCAGATACAAATGGTTCCTATACCTAAATGTCAACTGCTTAAGGCAGAACTTATAGAAGATGACAAAGAAACAAGGATGCTCCAAGCTTGGCCTCCTGCCAAGGACACGTCTATACACAAGCTCCTGCTCAAACACCTTGGGCAGAAGCAGCCCCCACAGTGAAGTGATTCAGAGGCCCACATGTGGATGAGTATGTTAATAAGACACCAGACATCACATGGTAGCATCTGGTTGGAGTGTTCTAACCAGCCACGGGAAGGACCCATGAGGTTCTCAAAGGCCATGGCCAGATTTACAAGCCTAATCCAACAGGCCACACCCACTCCAACAAGGCCACACCCACTCCAAAAAGGCCAAACACACTCCAACAAGGCCATGCCCACTCCATCAAGGCCACACCCACTTCAACAAGGCCATTTACTCCAACAAGGCCACACCTCCAAATAGTGGCACTCCTGGGGACAAACACGTTCAAACTATCACATTCCACTCCCTGGACCCTACAGGCTTTTTCAAGTGCATGAGTCTCCTGGGGTGAGGTGAGGTTAGGTGTCACTCCCCAGTAATCATCAGAGCCAAATAAATTAACCAGTGTCTGCATTTCACTTCTTTGTAAGATGGTTGGGGGTGAGCTTAATTGGGTTTTCCTACATTTAATTTCTATGTTCATGGAGTAGAGAGTTCCTCAGTTTCTCTAGGTTGTTCGGCTTTCTATGGCTTCTGTTGCTGCTGTTGCCCACTCTCATCCACAGCAATCTGATTAAATGCAAAGGTTAAATATGATCTTGTATCTGTTGGGGCTTGTGTTGACTGATCACATTGTCTGAGCTACTTTCTATCCCAAGTTTTCTATTCCTGATCATCTTTCCTGTCCACAGGATTCTCAGTCACTTAGGAGTCAGATTTCTGCTGAGGGCATCCTTGCAGGTGTCAGAAAGAGACCTGAACTATGCAAAGAGAGAAGAGTGAAGATCCAGTGCAGATTGACTTTATCAATTTGGATCAGATTTGGGAGTGTCCAACACTAGGCTGTCCATTGCAGGCATATTTAAAACACAGGGCAACTGGCAGGATGATTTCTGGGAACGATGAAGCCAATCAGTCAGGATCCAGGTACATGATAATGCTAATGTACAACTACAGATGAATTCTTTTTCAGGTCCATGTGATGGTGATGGGGGAATCCTGTAGATAAAAGACCTAGAATTTAATGTAGCATCTAATCAACACCATGAAAGTCAGCAATCAAGAGAGTGCATGTGACATCTCACATAAGAATGGGTCACTGTCTAGGGAAGAAAGTCTGAGATAATCATTTTTGGGAATTTGGGTAAGGTGTGTCTCTGTAACAAAAGGCACATGAGGTCAGCCTCCACAGTTAGCTATAGGGTCAGCTACAGGGTAACAAAATTGCTCTCAGCCTGTTGGCTAGAATGCAGATATTTTATCTCTTTCACTAAGAACAGGGCCTTGGGTGTACAACATTCTTAGATTCCCTAGTGATCTCATGAACTGGGAGCATGAGTTTTAGACAAAGACAACCTCTGAAGTTGGATAATCCAATGCTTCTTTATCAGTCCTGAAACCATATACTCACCACCAACAGAGACGTGCTCAGGGAGTCTTACTCATACTTTTGAGCATAATTATTCACTGATACATGATAAGGAAGAAATTGTTTGGAAAAATTTTGGGGAAAGATAGCAAGGACTGAAAAGGGGAAAGAGTCCATGCTGAGTTAAATCAAATATAATTGATTTAAACAGACCTGCAGTGAGAATTTTGGTTTCTTAAAAACCAAGTTATGTTATGTGAATATGTGTTTATTTTCATCTCAGGTGTGGGATATATGCTTCAGATTGTCCACAGCAGCTAACTGTTATTTGTCTCATGCTCCAGCAGGAATGTGATTCAGCAAGCTGAAGATAGTTTACACTTGCAATTCTGGTCTCTTAAGAATATATAAAAAATGCCAGGGCAGTGAGAGGCTTCAGTGGCTGCTCCTGCTCCTGCTGCTGGTCCCTGCTGCTGCTTTTGCTGTTTGTGGGATTGATGGTTGCTGATTGCTATTTGTTCTTTTTGCTGTTGCTGGTTGGAGAAATCCTGATGGTGAAGACTGCACTTGCCCCAAGGAACTACATACTTCTAATAAGTAGGAAATAGTTCAAAGAGTTTTGTGCTACTTTTCCCCTCTCTCCTTCTTTCTCACCTACCTAGTTAGGGATGGAAAAAGATTGGGTTAGAGAAAGACAGTAGACATAAGAACCCAATAAAGTGGCCAGAAAGTATGGATGTGTCTACCTATAATACCTAAGAAAATAGAAGTAGCTATTAAAAATCTCCCAAATAAAAAATTTCCAGGGCCAAATGGTTTTAGTGCAGAATTCTACCAGACATTCAAAGAAGGACTAATGCCGATAATGCTCAAATTGAACCACAAATTAGAAACAGAAAGAATATTCCCAAATTCATTTCAAGAGGCCAAAGTCACATTTATACTCAACCCACACAAATATTTGAAAAAGAAGAATTACAGACCAAAAGCATATGAAAAACTTCATCCACTATGACCCAGTAGACTTCATCTCAGAGATGCAGGGATGGTCCAGCATATAAAAATCAGTCAGTGGTTTCTGCCATATAAACAAATTGAAAGACCCCCCCCCACACACACACACACAATCATCTGATTGGATTCCAAAAAGTCATTGAAAAAAATGCAACATCATTTCATGATAAAAGTTTTGGAGAGAGTAGGAAAACAAGTAACATACCTAAATATAATAAAACAATTTGAAGCAAGTCTATAGCTAACATCAAAATAAAAAATAATAAGATACCATTGTCTTTTCTATTTATATATCTTCAATATAGTACTTAAGCTTCTAGCTAGAGCAACAAGACAGTGAGTAGATTAAGAGTATACAAATTGGACTCGCTATTGGCAGATGATATGATATGATAAGCAACCCCAAAAATTCCAGCAGGGAACTCCTACAGCTGATGTACTCCTTCAGCTAAGTGGATATAAAATTAACTCAAACAAATCAGTAGCTTTCCTCTACTCAAAGGATAAACAAGCAGAGAGCCACAAATAATATTATATACCTTGGTATGATTCTAACCAAACAATTGAAAGATGTGTATGACAAGAACTTCAAGCCTCTGAAGAAAGAAAGAAGATCTCAGAAGATGGAAAGATCTCCCATGCTCATGGATTGGCAGGGTTAATATAGTAAAAATTGACATCTTCCCAAAAGCAATGTAGATTCATTGCCATCTCCAACAAAATTCAACTCAACTATACAGCTATCAACTAGTAGGCCTCTGAATAAATAAATAGTCCTGTAATGGTATCTCATGAGACTGTAAATGTGAGTGATATTGGTTACTACTCCAAAACCAAGAGTTAACAATAGTTTTTACCCACTCATGTAGCAGAGGGGGACCTGGGGGTAGCCACTATAAAGTCCCAGACTCCAGGGAAGTGAGAGGCTCCTAAAGATCCAATATCAATGACTTAAGTTGAAATACCCAACAAAGGGGTTAGAACCTGTAGAGAGCACCTCCAGTAGATAGGCACAGTCTCCAGTTGAGAGATGGGAACACCCACAGATCTCATAAATTTTAACCCAGACATGCTATTCAAAGGAAAGAAAAACAAAAAAAACCTAACAGAGATTGAAGGAAAGGCCATCAGAGACCTAGGGATCCATCCCATCTGCAGAAACCAACCCCTCACATTATTGCTGATGCCAAAAGCGTTTGCTGACAGTGTCCTGGTATGGCTGTCACCTTAGAGGAGCTAACAGTATCTGACTAATATAGGTGCAGACACTCACAGCCAAACATCAGACTGAGCACAGAGATCCCAATGAAATAGCTAAGGGATGGACTGAAGAGCTGAAGGGATTTTCAACCCCATATGAAGAACAATATCAACTAACTGGACCACCATTAGCTCCTATGGACTAAACCACCACCCAAAGAATATACATTGAAGGAGCAATGGCTCCAGATACATATATACCTAAGGATGGCCTCATCTGACATCAGTGGGAGGGGAGACCTTTGGGTGCTTGGGAGGCTTGATGCCCCAGCATAGAGGAATGCCAGAGCTGTGAGCCAGGAGTGGGTGAGTGAGTGGAGGAGCATCTTCATAGAGGCAAAGGTGAAGGGGGAATGGGAATGAGGGTTTATGGAGGGTTAAACAGGAAGGGGGATATCATTTGAAATGTAAATGAATAACTTGATTAATAAAAAGTTAAAAAATACCTTTCTCTTTAAGAATCAGTAGTTTCTTACATATAACATTCTGTTTGATTAGTCATAAACAAAGACTGACATTTACATCACAAGCAATTCCGATGATCTCAGGATTCTACAACCAGTATTTCAAATCTCATACTTGGTATTTAGCCTGCTGGTATCTTGGATTTGAACTCTTATGAGGGAAAATGACAGTTGTACTTTACTTCTGTCAATTTTTGGGACTGTTTATTCACTGTTTTAGTTGTAAGTTATCTATACTTGCATTTTTATAAACCTTTCCATACAAAGGCTCATTAACTTAGCATTTCATTTGTCTTTAGATACTTTCATCATCTCTTATTGTTGATCATTATTTTCTATTACTTGTTGATATTTACCTTAAAATTATTACATATTTTGTCATGAGAATTATCTTACATCATTGTTTATAACATTTTCATTTCATGCTTATTAAATATTTGTTGTATGACAATTTCATTAACCATTCAATGGGTTATGTTTCATGCTATGTTCCTTTCTTCTCTCCTGTCTCTATTATAGTATCTAACACTCAAAAGCAGTGGCTATCTTCCTCTCCCCCCGAAATGGACACATTGCAAAGATTCAACAACATCCCTTGGCTAGTATCCATAGATGAAACCTGCCAGGGAATTATTCTTAATCACTGGTGGATCCTGTCCACAGTCAACTGTCTGACTAAACTGTGAGTGTAACTAAAGTCATGAGAAAATGAACTGATAATTGATGCTATTATGGTTGGCTTCATTATTATTTAGTGTTATCACATATTTTTAACTATTTAAGAGATCAACTTTCTTTACAACTGTTGAATTCTTAAAAGTCGAGTATTGTTAATAAGCTATTAACTGCTGTATATGAAGAGTTGCGGTGTTATCTAACGACTTTACTTTGGCAATTTAGTTATATTAATAGCTAATAAATATTTTCCATTTAATGATATATTTTTCATCTTTCTATTTCATTAGGAAATATTTGACCTCTGACATTTCAAAAGTAATTAACAAGGAAGGAATTTTACATGGGGATAAAATTTGCCTTCATCCAAGTATTAATCCAAGAGATGGAAAATATACAGTTAAAGAAATCATAGGAGTGATCCGCTTGCAGTTCCCAATTAGGGGCAAAGAAATTTCACTTTCTCAATCTTACAACATCTTTAGGAGAACCTGTTTTAACTGCCTGTACAAACAGTGCAGAGTATACCAATACCAAAGTAAGCCAATATATTCATTCTGCTATATCATGTATTTCAAATAATTACTATTTTAGTAGTGAAATTAATAGTAAAAAACCCTGGAAGTTTATGAAACTATGCAAAAAATTTAAACTGTATAATTTCAGATCATAAGTTAATAGAGTTAAAAATTTTTTTATATTAAATTTGATAAGTATTTATGTAAATTTATGCATGCATGTGAAGTAAGACAAATAATTTGATGAAGGAAAATATAAATAATATTTAATGTATGAGTGTGAATTTTTAAAAATTGGATATCATACATTAAAAAATTATTTATTCAATTTATTTCCCAACATGAGCTCCCCTCTCCTCCCAGTATGTTCTTACATAGACCCTTCCCCCATTCCCCCTCTCTTTTTCCTTTGAGAAGATGGAGACCCACTTGTATATCACATCCCATCATGCACATCAAATCACTACAGGATTAAGTGTATATTCTTCCACTGAGGACAGATAAGGTTGCCCATTTTGGAGAACAGGATCCAGAGAGGCACCAGGTACAGGGAAAGCCCTAGCTCCAGTTAGGAAACCCACATGAAAAACAAGATGCATATCTACTACATATGTGTGTGGGGCCTAGATTTAGACCATACTCTTTGGTTGTTGTTGGTTCACTGTCTGGGATCCCCCAAGTGTCCAGGTTAGTTGACTCTGTTGGTCTTTCTGTGGAGTCCATGCCCTTTTTGGGTCCCTCAATCCATTCCACAACTCTTTCATGGGATTTCCCAAGCTCCATTTCATGTTTGGCTGTGGGTTTCTGTATCTGTTTCTGTTAGCTGCTGCGTGGAACCTCTCAGAGCAAAGTGATGCTAAGTTTCTGTCTGCAAGTATAACAGAGTATCATTAATAGTGTCAAGGATTGTTTCTTACCCATGGGATTGATCTTAATTTGGGGCAGTTTTTGGTTGGCCACTCTTTTTATCTCTGCTTGATCATTGTTCCTGAACATCTTGTAGGCTGGTAACATTTGGGTCAAAGGTTCTGTGGATGTGTTTACTGTCCTGACTTCTGTACTGGGAGTATTGCCTAGGTGCAGGAGGTGGAAGCTTCAGGCTACATGTCCGTAGCCACTAGAAGTCTCTGCAAGAGTTAGCTTCAAAGCCTCCTAAGATGGTGACTCACCATCCTAGGTCTCTAGAACATCCTAGAGATACCCCTATGCCCCTGCCCATCACTGATTTCTAGTTGGTCTGCTGGTCATCTTTCCTGATGCTCCCTACTCCCGACCCCCTCTTCATCTCCCCATCTTTTTTAAATAGATATTTGCTTTATTGCATTTCAAATGACCCTTTCCTCATTAACCCTCCAAAACCCCCCATCCTATCCCCCCTCCCTGCTTATCAACCCCCCTCCCAATTTCCTGACCTGGCAGTCCCCTACACTGGGGCATCAAGCCTTCACAGGACCAGTGCCCTCTCCTCTCATTGTTATCTGAAAAGACCATCCTCTGCTACATATAGGCCCCTCCGGGTGTACTCTTTGGTTGGTGATCTAGTCCCTGGGAGCTCTGGGGGTACTGGTTGGTACATAATTATTGTTCCTCCTATAGGACTGCAAAACCCTTCAGCTCCTTGAGTCCTTTTGATAGGTCCTCCATTGGGGACCCTATGCACAGTACATTGTTTAGCTCTGAGCCATGGGTATTTTGTTCCTCCTTCTAAGAAGAACCAAAGTATCTACACTTTGGTTTTCCTTCTTGAGCTTCATGTGGTCTGGGAATTGTATCTTCAGTATTCAGAGCTTTAGGGCTAATATCCAATTATTACCCAGTGCATACCATGCATGTTCTTTAGTGATTGGGTTACCTCACTCAGGATAATATTTTCCAGTTCCATACATTTGCCTAAGAATTTCTTGAATTTGTTGTTTTTAATAGTTGAGAAGTAAATGTAAATGTGTAAATGTACAACATTTTCTGTATTCATTCCTGGAAAAAATCCAGATGTTTAGGGACATGAAGTCTGTTCCACATTTTCTCCTCCATAAGCTTCAGTGTGTCTGGTTTTATGTGGAGGTCCTTGATCCACTTGGACTTGAACTTTGTGTAAGGTGATAAGAATGGGTGGTTTTGCATTTTTCTACATGCTGACCTCCAGTTGACCCAGCATCATTTGTTAAAAATGCTCTTTTTTCCACTGGATGTATTTAGCTCCTTTGTCAACTCTCAAGTGAATGTAGGTGTGCGGGTGCATTTCCGGGTCATCATTTCCATTCCATTGATCTTGCTGCCTGTCGGTGTACCAATACCATGCAGCTTTTATCACTATTGCTCTGTAGTAGAGCTTGAGATGAAGGATGGCGATTTCCCCAGTTCTTTAGTTGTGGAGAATAGTTTTTGCTCTCCTGGATTTTTTATTATTCCAAATGAATTTGCAGATTGTTCTTTCTAGCTCTTTGAAAAATTGATTTGGAATTTTAATGGAAATGGCATTGAATCTGTAGATTGCTTTAGGTAAGATGGCCATTTTTACTATATTCATCCTGCCATTCCATGAGCATTGGAGATCTTTCCATCTTATTCTATTTCTTTCTTCATAGGCTTTAAGTTCCTGTCATACAGATCTTTCACTTGCTTGGTTAGAGTCACACCAAGTCTATATTATTTGTGACTATTGTGAAGGGTGTCATTCCCCTAATTTCTTTCTCAGCTTGTTTATCCTTTGAATAGAGAAAAGCTACTGATTTGTTTGAGTTAATTTTATATCCAGCCACTTTGCTGAAGTTATCAGGTTTAGGAGTTCAC
>BDUI01016840.1:23554-39001 GCA_002335545.1 Apodemus speciosus
AACTACTTCCTCACAAAGCAGACTACGACGGAATCCTCCTCCATTTTTTTTTGTTTCAAGTAACAAAGACTCTTTTGCAAGCAGTCAGCACTATTTTCAAGATGGACATATCTTTTCAGCTAGCAAATTCTCAACATCACGACCCAGGACAACTCCTATGTTTAAAACTTTGGGTATTTATAATTCAGCTGTTTTATGCAATAACCCCATTTCTAGTCATTCTGAGTGTTTTATTCATTCTGAGACCTCAACTCACTCCAAAGCCTATATATCATCTAGATTTCCTAAGAGAAATGCACTCAAATACCCAAATGGAATAATTGCTGGTTCAGGGAGATACTGGACTGATATTGTAGGTGCTATACCTGGATTTTATACTATATCAATTAATTCTGTTGAATCTTTGATTCCACTTTCAAAGCAAATAGATGGATTCCAAATAGATTCTGAAATATATTCTCTCCATTCTCCAACTAAATCTAGTATGTTTCCTTCTCTTGGTCAATTTGTAGTTGGATCATGGCTAGAAATTTCTCCTGACATTAGATCTTGGGCACAGACACATGCTGTGCCATATGAAACTGAAACAGTGATATGGAGCCCATTTAATAAAGAAATTAATCAAACACAAACATATTATATGGTGGAAAAAGTAGCTACTGGTGCAGATGTAGAAACTTATAGTCTAAATCTATGGGCCCCTTTATTAGTTAGTAAAATTGAGCTATCAACTCATTTCATGTTTAATGACTATGGATATCAGTATTCGTCAGCAACTCCTAAATTGAATGCATTGTTCAATAGAGCTTGGTATTTAGTGAAATCCCAAAGCACCTCTACAAAATCTGAAGGAAAATTCATCTCTTCTGTATCTAAGACAAATCTGTTATCCTCTACACTTACTATTCCTTTTTCTTGGCCTCTACTTACAGACAATCCTTTTATGTCTTGGGACTATTATAAACAAAGTAAGATCATAGAATCAAGTCAACTTCATTTAATTAGTCCACTGAATAAGCATGAGACCAGTATAGTAAAACCACAAAAACAGGTTGAAGATATAACATGGACTTTGTTCCACTCTAAAATTATTAAACCTCTTGTTTATTCTAAAATTAATTTCAAGAGACAATGGAAACAGACTGCTTCAGATATATTACACCTATTAACATTTTCAGAAATTAAGTCAGGGAAATATTTTGATACACTTAAATCTGATAAGGCAAGTCTGTGGTTGCAGACTAAGAATAAAAAAATAAAATTCCAGAAACATCCTAAATTTAAATTTGATAGTCCCAGAATCAAGAGTAGAGAAGGTAAAATCAAATACTGGATGAAGGCAAGAGGAGGCACAATTATGACCTTGGACCAAACAGAAACTCAAACAGTTGTATCATGGAACCACCCTGAATCCAGTAGAGTTGGATATTGGTACTGGTCTAATTATTATCACACATTACTGAAGACACATCAAGATGTTAAAACTTCCCTACATTTTACTTATCTTGATGTTGATATAGCCGGTCCATTGTCCAGGTCCACTGGAAAAATTCAACACTCGAAAAAGTCTGAACCATTTAGAGTTAGGTCTTGGATACATTCTGAAGGTCCAAAAAACACACATTGGGCAAAATTACATACTGAAGAAAATAAATGGGCTTGGTTTCATGTACAAACAAAAAGCATCTGGCATCAATCTGAATCTCAAGTGAATCATTACTTGTCTAAGATACAAGATGAAAAAATACTACCTTTGTTTAAATCAAAAATAGATACATTAAAAACTTTGATTAAGACAGAGTTTCCAATATTGCCTTCTTGGACCAAACATGAAGGTGATCAACAAGGACTTTGGACTCAAAATCAAAATAATTTTGCTACATATTGGCTTCAAATTCAAATGAAAACCATCTCACAATGGACACAGCCAATAACTCAAACAGACTACAAATGGAGAATGTCTGAAACTGAAACAAGTAGGCTCTGGAACCCACCTATGCTTGACAAATTAAGAAACTGGATACATCATAAAGTTTATACAGTTAAGACCTTGGATGATTTAGATCATGGAATAATTAAACCAAGGGTATACAAAGAAGTGAGGACATTAATAAAATGGAGGCAGGATGAATCTCCAAATATAAATTCACAGTTACCATATGAAACTGACAGAGCCATATTATGGACTCAAGATAAAACACCAGTAGTTAATGACTGGAAGGACTTATTAGAAGATAGAGATACAACATGGATGGATTCTCAAATTCAAGAACTAAATGACTGGAAAAAATCTAAAATTGTTAGATTCACAAGATGGACAAAGACTGAAGCACCACTATTAAGTCTCTGGACATTGTCTGAAATGGATACATTTACACAATCAGCCATAAGTAAATCTTCAAACATAAATCTCTTGATAGATTCTATAATTTATACTAAGCCATCATGGACCAAAAACAAACCAGCAGTAAAGTCAAAAAGTATTAATGATACACTAATTTTATGGGGCCAAGCAAAAATACCAGCAAGTCTCTGGACACAATCCCAAAGGGATGAACCCATGTCATCGCTACAGTATGAGTCTCGAATAACAAATAACTGGGTAATTTCTGAATGTTATTTAACTTCCTTGTGGCCAAAAGCTCACTATCCAGAAATAAACTCCCTAGTAAAGTTTAAGGGTGAAATAATTACAGTATGGGCCCCGGAAGAATATCCTGCACTAAATCTATGGAAACAGATTGAAGTAGAGACAACCACAAAACTGACCCACACTGAAACATTACTGGAAACTTCATGTGCATTTCATGTATCTGATTTAACAATTTTTACCCAGGCTAATTCTCCATCAGTAATTCATTCAGTGAATCCTGATTATGATGAAATAATTACATGGTTCCCATCCAAAACACTACCAGTAAATCCCTGGACTCCAGCAGGTAGAAATTTAGTCTTGACTCATTATAAAACTTCAGGAAAAAATCTCTTCACAGAAACAAAATATGATACAGATACTCCAAGGTTTCACAACTCAGTTTTTACAGAAATCTCATGGACACAGGCTGAAACTATGTCAGAACTGGTACTAGATGATGCTGAAACTATAAATATGTGGAATGAGACTATTGATGCTTTGAAAAAATCATGGACTAAAGATGAATTCCAATTACTCACTTCCTTCACAGAGATGAGAACTGATAGTTTTACACCATTGATTCCGACAGAGTCTCCAACATCTAATACATGGGCACTCCATGTATCTGATAAAATCAATTTATGGACTCAAGCTATACGTCCAACAGGATATTGGTTAACAGAAAGTGAGGCTCCAACTGTCACAATATGGCTGAAAAGCAATCCTCTGTTAGTAAATCTATGGTTGCAGAAAATATCTGACAGAGTTATACTGCCATTGCCCCAGGCTGAATATCCACCATTAAACCTACAGTCACCAGCTATAACTTACACAGTCATACCACAGTTACTTCAACCTGGATATGCACCAATTAATTTGTGGAGAAAACCTGCTTCTGATATAATCATAATACCATGGAATCAACCTGAATTATTTAATCAGAAAACACATCTGGTATATAATACAAGAGTGCTGCCATGGCCTGAGCCTGAACAGATACCTAAGAATTTATGGCTTCTGCCAATAAGTGATACACTCATGCCACAGTGGCTCCAGTATGAGTCTCCTAAAGTAAGTATAGTACCACCAGTAAACTTTGATGCATTGATAATATCTACACCATCCTGGTCACAGAAGCACACATCTGAAATGAATCTAAGGACACTATTTGCATCTGACAAAAAGACAACAGCTTGGTCTCAGAGTGAATATTCAATAAGAAATATGCTTATATTACCTATGCATGACAGAGTCACATCATCTAGGTCCCAGTCCAAGTCCCTACCAGCCTATCTACAGACATGGACTATATTTAATACAATGATGCAATCATGCACGGAAGATAAGTATACACTAAGAAATCAATGGTCACACATTTTGTCTGGTGCAGTTACATCATCATGGCACTTGGATGATTTCCAAGAAACAAATTTGTGGGAACAACTTGTGTCTGGTGAATTCATGCTACCAAGGATACTGGTTTCATCTCCAGAAGTAAATCCATGGGATTTTCTGATATCTGATACAATCATAGTGTCGTGGCCTGAATCAAAATATTTACCAGTAAATAGGGGACCACTCCTTAGATATAATAAAATTGCACCATCATGGCCTAAACTTCCAGTGGTAGATTTAAAAACATCATCTGTATCTGATATAATCATGCCACATTGGTTACAGAAAACATCTCCAGAAGGAAATCTCTGGCCATGGGGTGTGTCTGGTATAGTGACACAAACTTGGACCCAGATAGAGTCTCCAATATTGAGTCTGCGGGCACTGATACAGTCCATACCAGAGCCTTCAAATGCATTTTCAATAAGAAATATATGGCCTAACCACCCAGTTGACATAATCACAGAACCTTGTAATCATACTGAAACTCCAGGGATATTTCATGTATCTGTTACTATTTCATCATTACCTCAGACTGAATTTCAAGCTGGAAATCTTTGGCAATTGCCTTTGTCTGATACAGTGATACCATTATTGACCCATTTGGGTTCTTTGTCACTATACCCAAGGACACTTCTAACGTCTGATTTTACCACGTCACCATGGACCCTCTCAGAACCTTTGCCATCAAAACTATGGACATCATCTATAGTTAATAGACTCATAATGTCTTTGTCCCAGACTGAATCTAAAAATGTAAATATACAGACACTGTTTGTGGATGATACAATCATACTGCCATGGACGCCATCAACATACCAAACACTAACCCCTTGGACAGAGAAAGTTGATAATATATTATCACAGTGGACCATGTCTGAAGTTCATTTTGTAAATTCTCAGATTCAATCTGAATTTGATACAAATCAGAACCATCTTCAAACTCCAGCAATCACACATTGGGCACATGTAATATCTGATCATGTTTTGTTCAGAAACCAAGATGCTTCACCTGTAATATATTTTTGGAAAAAATATGGAGTTGATGCATTTGCTGAATGGGCCTCTTCAGAATCTACAAATACAAAGCATCCAACAGAGCCTATATCTAATATACTCAAGCATGCTAAAATTTCAACAACATATCTTTGGATAAATTTTGAAACAAATATTATCTCAAGGATGTCCCAAGCTAATTCCAGGATCCTTAATCCCTGGACACACACTTTTGGAGATACAATAACTTCACTGATTCAGAGTGTTTCTCTAATATTAATTCCTTGGGCAAAATTTCAATCTAGTACAATCAAAATTGTGACCCAGATAAAGACTCCAGTACAGGTTATTTTTGATAGAGTTACTCCCTGGTCTCAAGCCCTATTATCAGTAGAAAGTCCAACATTTCATGTAAGTAGTACAGATGTGCTGTGGAAATTGACTGATATTAAAGCAATAAAATCTGGGAAGCAATCTACAACAGAAATGGTCTTACAAACGATAATAGATAAATTTTCTTTAATAAATTCTTTCCCAAAGATTGTATTAGATAATATCTTACTTTCTGATCATATGGTCAGTACAATAGAAAGTAGATGGACACAGACTGAAGCTGATGCAATGATATGGACACGATCTGAGCCTCTTAAAAAATATATCCAGACAAATCCTTACTCTAAAATACTCACAAAATGGGGCCCAAGTGAATTTTCTGAACAAATTGTCTGGACAGAACCTGAAGCTGGCAAAGCTATGATCTGGCAACAGGGCAAATCTAAATATTTTATTCCACAGATAAGAGATACAGCTAAAGTAGTAAAAGTAAGGTCAGAAACTGAATCCTCAGTCATAACATACTTTGCAAAATTAGTAGCCAATTCACCGATCACACAGATACAAACAAACTTCCCAGCAATGAATGTTGATGTACAACATCTACATGATAAATTCATATTTAGAATAAATACTAACCATCCAATAACAAAGAGTTGGATAAAGGAAGAAAATGCAGTAGTCAACACTAAGGGAATCTCTGTAAATGACTTAGTACAACCTGCAACAGAAATTGAAAGATTGTGCATATACATGATGTATTCAACATTTAATTCTTTGTTACAAAGAGAACATGTAGTAACAGTGTGGTCTCAAGTTGAACCTCAACAAATAAAGTTTCCCTGGGAGAAGACTAAATTGTCAAATATAATACACTGGACACAGAGTGACTCACCATCAATATATCCATGCATAAATAATAAATTATCTAAACTCATACCTTGGACTGATGCTCAATATATACCAGAATATCGCTTGGCAGATTCAAAAGCAATATCTTGGAGTGAGACTGAATCTTTTCTAGCAAATATGTGGAGAGAGACCACATTTTCAAAAGTCATATCCTGGACTCAAGCTGAATCTCTGTCTGTAAGCCACTCAATGAGGTTTTCAACAGTCATACCCTGGATCCAGAGGGAATTTCCACTAGAAGCTATCTGGATTGGATATACTGCTCCAAAAGTCATTCAATGGATTCAGGAGGAATCTACATTAGACAGTTCTGAGTCCATGGAACTTAGATACACAACAATAAACAAAAGGGTGTGGCCTTCATATAGTCCCATCATATTAGCTCATTCTGAATCCTCAGAAGTATTTTTGCCAATGAACTCTCAAACTTTCACACCACTGACTTGGAATGAATTTCCATTAAACAATCACTGGGCACACCCTGTATCTGATATACTTATACCACAGACCAAGATTTTATACATACCACAAAACATTTGGACAGAAGTCGTATATTCTACATTTGTACCCAGGACAAAGTTCATATCTTCATCAGAAATTATTCCTATAAAACTTACTTATGATTCAATCACACCATGGACCAAGGATAAGACTTCAGAAATAATTACCTGCATATTGTCTGATTATCATGCATGTGTAACAAGCAATCAACTTATGTCTCTAAATTCAGTACTTATAGGTGCTACTACTTATATAGTAACAAAGACCTTCCAAGCTCAATCTTCTTTAGATCATTTGGCACCAACAATAACTACTAAATTTACAACATGGAGACTAGATGAATTGTCACTATGGGAAACTGAGTTGAAGCCTATAACTTCTATACTTGTTGCATGGACCCAAACTGATGTTTCACAAAACTTAATAGCAGAATCTTCAAAAACAATTGGTACATCTCTGAACTCAACAACAGTTCTACCTGGACAATTTTATATAAAGACAGAAACTGTTAAAGGAACATTTTTAACAGTGACTGAAAGCAAAGCTAAGAAAATGTTAACAGTGTCTAATAGTAATACTTTAATAGTTTCAGTGCATGCTCCAACTTATGTTATCCAAAATTCAACCCAAATTATGCAGACATCTTTTCTATGGGCACCTACAGAAACTCTAGACAGAAATACATGGACTTTTTCTGAACTAGGATCACTCTTATCCTGGAAAGTGCCTGTTCCTTTAGCAGCTGGATATGAGCTTCATCATAAACCAAAAAATTGGCTTAAAACTACAGATGAAAGAATAAAACCATGGACACAGTCAGACTTTCAGATAATCAATATTTTTACTTCACTGACCACTAGCAAAGTAGAGTCTTATGATCAACATATAATGGATATGCATTCTGCGAGTGGTGTTTTTAATACCTGGAGCCAGTCTGAAACAGAAAGTACAAGATTCTGGAATATTTCAAATGATGATACAGTAAGGTCATGGTTCCAAAATGAAGATAGTATAGACAATACCAGGATCCAGATAAAATCTAATACAGTGAAAGTATGGCCTCAGGCTGATTCAGAAGTAATTAGGTTCTGGAATCAGTCTGTATCTAATATACCATTGTCGCAATCTGAAATAGAACGAGAAAAGTACTTGAATATTTCTGACATTAATGTTGTCTTATCTTGGTTCCAGTTCCAAAAAATTTCAACAAGACAAAGAACTAAACTTGAACATGAAATTATTACCTCCTGGATCCAGCAAGAATGGCAAATAGCTCATTCCTGGAATGAACTTGAAATAAAGGTAGTAAAAACTAGATCAGATTTTAAAACAGATGCTTCCCAGATATTATTAACCTATTCAAAGTCTGACGAAATTAAACTTTGGACTCAACCTGAATCGCAGCTTGTTAGGAGATGGCCTGAAGATGTTATAGTAACACTTTGGTCCCTGACTAAAAATGATGCAATTAAGTCATGGCCAGAATTGGAGCATGAAACTGCACAATCTTTGGCACAGCTTAGTACTGGCATAATCAATCCTTGGATTCAGCGTAAGGCTTCTACTGAAACTTCAGACATGATTTCCTGGATTTATTTTGATACAGTAATATCATACCCATTACAGACTCAAATAGATTCCACATTTCAGTCTCTGACTCAAATCTATGGAATAAGACAATGGTCACAACCAGAGTATGAAACTACAGAATTGTTTACACAGCCTAATGTTGGTATGAGCTACCCTTGGATTCAGCATGAAACTTCTACTGAAACTTTAGAAATCATTCCCAGGACTCATTCTGATACAGTAGTATTATACTCATTGCAGACTCAAATAGATTTCATATTTGAGTCCCTAACTCAAATCTATGCAATTAAGCAATTGTCACACCCAGAATTTGAAATTACAAAATATTTGACACATCCCAATGTTGGTATAATTAAACCTTGGACTCAGCCTGAGACATCTTCTGAAACTCTAAGAATCATTCCCTGGACTCATTCTGATACAGTAATATCATACCCATTACAGACTCAAATAGATTCCACATTTCAGTCCCTGACTCAAATCTATGGAATTAAACAATGGTCACAACCGGAATATGAAACTACAGAATCTTTGACACAGCCTAATGTTGGTATGGCTTACCCTTGGATTCAGCATAAAGATTCTACTGAAACTCTAGAAATCATTTCATGGACACATTCCAATACAGTAATATACTCATTACAGACTCAAATAGATTTCACACTTCAGTATCTACCTCAAAATTATGCAATTAGGCAACCATCACAAGCAGAATATGAAACTATAAGATCTTTGGCACAAACTAATGATCATAATATCAACCCTTGGATTCAGCATAAAGCTTCCACTGAAACTCTAAAATTAATTTTCTGGACTCATTCTGATACAGTAATATCATATTCAGTACAGACTCTAATAGATTCATTTAGATTTTGGAACCAGCTTCAACCAAAATCAACCCAAATTTGGAATCCAACTGCAGAACAAGTTGGAAAAACACCAGTTTTGACTGAAGTTGGTAAAGTAACACCATCGTTTCAATTTCAAGGTAATACAAGTAGTCTTATGTTACTCATTCTATTCCAAATCTTGATAATATAGATGGCTGAATTCCATGGCTTGACAAAGAGGGAGTCTCTAGAAACAGACTTGAAAAATAAGAGTCAGCAATCTGCAACTAAAAATTACCCTGGAGCCTACCATGAGACTCAGATATCTAGGTCTTAGTCCATGGTAGGCATTAAATCTCCAGGGTCAAGCTACACAAATACACAAAGACAGACTATCACAGGTCTTTTTAGAATTTCAAATGTTTGGTCTCCAAATTTATTCTAAAATTGTTATGTATCTATAGATCCGCTTTAATAACAAATGTGTTAAACCCTGGACTCAGCTTGAAACTTTAATATTCAGATTGCTGTCCTACTTTATATCTCCAATGGTCAAGCTATCTATTATATATCAAAATGGATATTCCGCAGAAGGATCTACTCTAAAAGCCAGATAGATCTGGAACTCTATGAAAAACTGGTCTTACCTTATTTTTTTCACTTCCAAAATTGATAATGTAAAAAGTGGGACCAAGCTTGAATCAGACATATTAAGGTTCAGCCTTTAGTTTTTAAAGTTGATGCAATATCATTATTTATTAATTTGGAACTTAAGCTTGGTGGAGAAATCATACTAAGTCGCCTGGCATTTGTATGTTCTTAATGCCAGTATTAAGTATCACTTTATCAACACAGATAATTGCTATGCAAATCAAAAATAAAAGCATCTCATTCTATCAACCTAGCAAGCTCATGAATAATCTCATAATTTATATCAAACCGATTTTGGAGACAATTATTTGTGAAAGCTTTTGTAGGAAATTAGAAATCATCAGTACAAAAAGAAAGCCTTGATGTCCTATGTGCCTCTCTTATCTTTTTCTCTTTAACTCTTTTTTCTTATTTACAGTTCTCTCCATTTCCATATGCACTCTACTCACACAATTACATCTCTTCTTGAACTGATCATTTTGTAATTACTCATCCTCATTCTCTTCTAACTTGAAGTCTCTTCTGTTTTTCAACAACTTCTGATACTTTGTTCTTGGAACTAATGCTCTCATACTTACTGATTATACTATTATCTTAGATTTTTATTTCCCCCTGCTTTTCCAGAAACTCTTTTAAGGGAAGAACCTATGTTGATGCCTCCATCTCAACCTGGCCTTCAAGATAGGCACTCAATGGAACCACTATCTTTTAGGCAATCAAAACTCAATGTTTCCTTGCCTGAATGTCACCTGAGTATGATATGGAAAGATAATCTTCAAGCTCTATGGCTCTACAAAACAGCAGTTGTTTCTCATAAAACCACAGGCAAGATTTCTGATAAACATATTGGAATTATTTTGTTTAGATGAGATTATCTTATTCTAAATTAAGCACAAAATTTTTAAGGTCAGAAATATAACTTTTTCATCAATGAAAATAATTTTTATTTTTGATATCAGTCATTGTCTTTTGTATACAGAACTTTCTTTTCTGAGAGTAAAAGCCATAATTGACAATGAGTTCAAGGAAAACTGTTTATAAATTATTGTGATTATGCTGTTAGTAAATTAGTAATTGTTCATACATCTTCAATAATTATAACTTCACTAGATCTGAGTATGAGTAGTGGTTATGGCCACTATTTACATGAAAGTATGATAGTATTTCAAAACTCCTCAGTGCTTAGGACTGGGACGTTATTTCACTTGAGAAATAGGCAAGTAGAGTTGAAAAGATTGAGGAAAGTACAAAGAGCATTTCTCTTTAAATAATAAAAATTGAAATAACTTAGTAACATATTTCCTTGTATTTAGTCAAAGTTAAAGATGTCAGATCCAGAAACATTTTTCTTAAGTATAAACCTAAAAATAGAAATGTTTTAAGAAGAATACTAACTCAAACTTTGTGTGGGTTCCTTCTAGAATGTGGCTTACGCCCTGGCCTTGTTCCCCACTGTCCCAACTGCTGGGAAGCTGAAATAGGTGAATTTCCCTGGATAGTTTCTGTGCAACTTTCTTACTCCCACTTCTGTGCAGGCTCTATACTTAATGAAAAGTGGATCCTTACATCTGCTCGATGTGCCAATTTTGTGTAAGTCTCAATAAAACTTGTCAAATTGGTTTCATTTCACATATCAATGTTAATACACAATCCTGTGTATTCAAAGTAAATTACACAATAATTTTGGCAAAGGCATGAAGTAAAACAAATATAACAGAATGTCATACATGTCATGCCAAAGTCTAAATTCTTCTCATCTATTTCTTGAGGAATGCTGTCATATTAGATGAGGAAATGTATCACTTAGTGAGTTGATACAATAGACTTAAATAAGGAATAATATATATTGAAGAAACTGCATTTCAAAGGAAGGATACTTTCAATTTCCTAATAATATATTTGCAGGTTATGAAAATATGTTCCAATTTTATATTGTTTTATGATAAGATTATGGAAAGTGCTAACTTCAAATCAAAAGATCCTCTATTCTTATTAGCCATTTTTGGCCTTAGAATCATGTAAATGTCATATACATTCATTGTAATTAACTTACATTTTAAAGCTTATGGCATAAATAATTACTGAAATTATTTAGTAATAAAATAATTTCTTCTGTCATTGTAAGATTTACTTTTAGGTTCTGAATATGCTCATGTATATTGAGTCCTATAATGAAGTTTTATGATTAACAATGCATTACATGCCTAATAGAGATAATGTAAATAAGTATAACAAGAGTCCATTCTGTGTTCAAAAGCTTGTTATCTTGTAATATCAATTAAGAGGCAGAACTAGGAAGATTGTGAGTATATGGTCACTATAAGTACCAGAATATGTTTAGTGCTTGCACAAGCAACTTAGTAAGATACTAGATAACTAGATTGAATAGATCCCTAAATCAATAGTCATTTCCTCCCAAATATAAATGCATAATTTAATATAGTATTTTATTGTACACTTGCATTTCATGTAATTTATGTGACCGCTAGTGCTTTTTCATATTAAAAAAGTAAAATTATAACTCTTGATAACTTTTTTCTCCAGAAAACGGTCAGAAGCCCTGGCTTTAGTGCAAGTGGGGCTGGTTGATCTTCAGGACCCTACCCAAGGTGAAATTGTAGGTATCCACCGTTCCATGCCATATTTAGGTCCCAGTGGACCATTAGGACCTGGTCTAATCTTGCTGAAGGAGCCCCTGCGTTTTCAACCTTTGGTGCTTCCTATTTGCCTGGAGGAAAGTCAGGAACAAGACAGACAAATCCAGCTATATGACTGCTGGTTACCCAGTTGGTCACTAATGAGGGGTAAGTAATGATGAACAAAGTAGATTAATATAGTAGATTTTTCTTAGGATAAATTGAGGATTTTCATATTTCTCCTATATGACAATAACAAAAACAAAAGTCTTTCTAATTTCTTTCAGGAAGTCCTGGTATCCTGCAAAAAAGGCACCTAAGCATCATGCAAGTCAGCACTTGTGCCAAATTTTGGCCTCAACTGAATGAATTCACTTTCTGTGTAGAAGCCAAGAAAGCTATGGGGGAATCTGGTTGTAAGGTGACAAATTGAGAGACAATGGATAGCAGAGATATAAAGAATTACCATTTAGTAACAAATATTATCTATTCTCATCCTTCAGTTTGTCAGTTAATATTCTTTCTTATTTTTATAGGGTGATCTTGGGGCACCTTTGGTATGTCACCTGCAACATAAAGACACATGGGTACAGATGGGAATTTTAATTCACTTTGATGAAAACTGCAAAAAGCCCTATGTCTTCAGTCATGTTAGCCCTTTCATTTTCTGGCTCCAGAGAGTTACACAGCCCAGCCATGGCCCCTGGTCCAATCAAAGACCTGTGACTATTTCATCTTCCAATTCCTTGTCAGTCTTTACCAAGAGAAAAGTCTCAACTTTTACATCTTCAAATGACTCTATTCATCCACACTACATCACTTTATCACAGCCTCAGGGTAAGGCCAAAGAATGTTATTGTAAGGGATCTAGGAAAAATTAAGAGAAAAATTAAGAGAAAAATAGAAATACAAAAGATGGAAAGCAAAAGTTGTGTCCCAGGAGTTCTGTTATTTTTGTTTGTTTCATATTTGAGGTTGTGTTTATGTGTGTGTGTGTGTGTGTGTGTGTGTGTGTGTGTGTGCATGCGTGCATGTGCACACCTCTGTGTTTGTATGTGTGTTTGCCAAAGGCCCTTTACAATTATGGTACTACTCAGATTTCATGTTACTATACAATGTATATATGACTGGCTATTCTTATTATAATTGCAGTAGCTGAGTACTCTGGGGCCTAGAAAAGTAAATAATTTGTTACATTCTTAGAAGCCAAAGTGCAGATCTGACTTTGGCAATTTAATTCTCTCTTTATTAGTGTACCAATTTTATAATTAGGTTGTAAAAATTATTTTCAAAATAAATACTTGGTTTTATTGATAGGTAATATTGACTTTGAATTTGTATTTGTGATTGCCCTTCAGTTTTTAGAAATATCACAGTATTATTAATGGCTGTTTTACACTCATTTCTTCAGAAATGCTTACTATTGCTACATATAGTAACTATATTTCTACAATTATATTAAAATATTTTTTCACATGAGTGAAGGTATTTTGTTTATTTGTGGAAATACAAAGCTCAAAACTTTTCATAGAGAGGTCAATGAAATTTGCACCAGAGATAATAGTTATGCATTCATTTTTCTTTCATTTCCTTGCTTTTTATAAACAGACAAATTATTATAATCATTTTGTATACATATATTAATCAGCATTGATTGACAAACCAGAAACTAAAATCTTATTTATTTTATTTATCACGAGCACATTGCAATATTCAATCTTGAAATTTCTTACTAAGAATTTGAGATCTACATACAAGTTTTTAAAATCAGTAAACTTAGTCTCTGATACTTTGGAGTCAATGGTCATACATCCAAATAATCATTTATTTTGTATACCTTAAAATGAAACTATTCTTTCTTATTTCCTATCCATTTGAATAGTTACAAGAGTCTAAAGTAGTATTTACCTAAGTTTGTAAGAGGAAAAAATATACCACATACAATGGTTTTCAATATTTTCTCCAGTGAAATGGAAAAAGTAAGAAGATAATCATTTTTTAGGGAAAAACATATTCGTAAAGATTAAACTAGCTTTTATTTCAAAATATACTTTAACAATGCTAGTTTTAGCAGTTACATTAGGACTTAAAAGCTTTAAAAGTGAGTATAAGTTATATTTACACCAAATTTATCCTGTATTCATTATTTTGTTTTTTAACCCAGCTTTGGCAGATCATATTTCTCTGCAATATACTATGCCATGGCAAGCTCTGATCTTCAGTTGTGGCAATCAGATCTGCAGTGGCTCCATAATTAGTAGCTATTGGATTCTCACTTCTGCCCACTGTGTCAGGCGCATGTAAGTTTATGTCACATATTTTCTCCTATTTTGTATTTCCTCTACTTTGTTAAGATTTTTTTGGGCAAGTTGCCTATAATTGTTTAAAGCTTTTCTATTATTCTCATTACATCTTTCTTTCAAGATAAACAAAATTGTTTCACTGTTAGAATTATATTTGTTTTTTAATGATTTTGATGTCTGTATATGAACTCTGACCTCATTAGTATGGTTCTCCTTCCTCTACAAAGAAAGAAATGAAGCCAATCTTAGGATATAAACATAGTTTGTAAAGTTTGCAGTTTTCTGTAGAACACATTCAACATCTTCATTTGCCTAGGAATCCCAAAGATACTGTTGTGATACTGGGCTTTCGGAATCCTGGTACACCTCTGAGAGTTGTTAAGGTGACTACTATTTTACTGCATGAACAATTCCGGTTATTGAATCAAGCTTCAAGAAATGACCTAGCTCTTGTGCTTCTTCAAGAAGGCCAGAGTTCTATTCACATAGTGGCACCTTTAGGCAATATTAAGAATCTAAACACCTCAGAATGCTGGCTTTCTGGACCACAAATTCTCACACAAGGTTAGTAGCACAACTTTCATTTTACTTATTGGGAGTAGTTCTATTTTCTTTTAATTAAGGAACACACTTTCAATATTATATTTAAGGAAGAATTGCAACTA
>BDUI01016847.1:16703-30989 GCA_002335545.1 Apodemus speciosus
TTCTGGAAAGGCCCAATGCAGCAGTGTAGGGGAATACCAAAACAGGGAAGTGGGAAGGGGTGAATAGGGGAACAGGGGGAGGGAAAAAGACATATGTGACATTGGGGGCGGGGAAACCAGGGAAAGGGAAATGAAATGTATATAAAGCATATACCCAATAAAAGCTGGAAAAAAGAAATATCTTCAATATTATAATAATAATAATAAAAAGTCATAGATGCAAGCATCAACAATAGAATACAAGAGATAGAAGAAAGAATCTCAGGTGCTGATGATACCATAGAAAACAGTCAAAGAAAATGCAAAATGCAAAAAGCTTATAACCCAAAACATCCAGAAAATCTAGGACGCAATGAGAAGACCAAACCTAAGGATTATAGGTTGGAAGAAAGTGAGAATTTACATTTTAAAGGCCCAGTAAACATCTTCAACAAAATTATGGATGAAAACTTCCCTAACCTAAAGAAAGAAATGCCCATGAACATATAAGAAGCCTACAGAACTCCAAACAGATTGGACCAGAGCAGAAATTCCTCCTGTCACATAATAATCAAAACACCAAATGTACTAAACAAAGAAATAATATTAAAATTAGTAAGAGAAAAAGGTCAAGTAACATATAAAGGCAGACCTATCAGAATTACACCAGACTTCTCACCAGACACTATGAGCAGATATTATATAGATATCTGGGCAGATATCATACATACACTAAGAGAATATAAATGTCAGCCTAGGCTACTATATCTAGCAAAATTCTCAATTACCATAGATGGAGAAAACATTATATTCCATGACAAAACCCAAACTACAAAATATCTTTTTACAAACCCAGCTCTATAAAGGATAATGGGTAGAAAATAACAACACAATGAGGGAAAATAGACCCTAGATAAAGCAAGAAATTAATCATCTTTCAACAAACCCAAAAGAGGATAACCACACAAACATAATTCCAACTTTAACAATAAAAATTACAGGAAGTAACAATCACTTTTCCTTAATATCTCTTAACATTAATGGACTCAATTCCCCAATAAAAAGACATAGACTAACAGACTGGACACTTAAACAGGACCCATCATTTTGCTACATACAAGAAACCCACCTCAGTGACAAAGACAGTCACTATCTCAGAGTCAAAGGTTGGAAAACAATTTTCCAAGTAAATGGTCCTAAGAAACAAGCTGGAGTGACCATACTTATATTGGATAAAATTGACTTTCAACCAAAAGCTGTCAAAACAGATATGGAGGGACACTTCATACTGGTCAAAGGAAAAATCTTCCAAGATGAACTCTTGATTCTGAACATCTATGCTCCAAATGCAAGGGCACCCACATTGAAAAAAGAAACTTTACTAAAGCTCAAAGCATACATTGCACCTTATACAACAATAGTGGGAGACATCAACTCCCTACTCTGCTCAATGGACAGATCAGGGAAACACAAACTAAACTGAGACACAGTGAAATTAACAAGTTATGAACCAAATGGATCTAACAGATGTTTATAGGACATTTTATCCTAAAGCAAAAGAATATAACTTCTTCTCACCTACTCCAAAACTGACCATATAATTGGTCACAAAACAGGCCTCAACAGATACAGGAATATCGACATAATTCCATGCACCCTAACAGATAACCACAGTGTAAGGCTTGTCTTAAGTTCCAACAAACACAACAGAAAGCACACACATATATATGGATGCTGAAAAATCCTCTATTCAATAACTTGATTAAGGAATAAAGAAAGAAATTAAAGAGTTTTTAGAATTTAATGAGAATGAAGACACATCATTCCAAAACTTATGGGACACAATGAAGGCAGTGCTAAGAGGAAAATTCATAGTGCTAAGTTCCTCCAAAAAGGAATGGAGAGAGCATACACTAGCAGCTTAACAGCACACCTGAAACCTCTAGAACAAAAAGAAGCAAATACACCCAAGAAGAGTAGATGGGAGGAAATAATCACACTCACGGCTGAAATCAACCAAATAGAAATAAAAAGAACTATACAATGAATCAACAAAACCAGGAGCTGGTTCTTTGAGAAAATCAACAAGAGAGATAAACACTTAGCCAGACTAACCAGAGGGCACCAAGACACTACCCAAATTAATAAAATCAGAAATGAAAAGGGAGACATAACAACACAAGCAGGAAATTCAAAAAATCATCAGATCCTATTACAAAAGCTTATACTCAACAAAATTGGAAAATCTGAATGAAATGGACAATTTTCTAGACATACCAGGTGCCAATGTTAAAACAGAATCAGATAAACCATCTAAATAGTTCCATAAACCCTGAGGAAATAGAAGCAGTCATTAACTGTCTCCCAACAAAAAATGTCCAGGACCAGATGGGCTTAGTGGGGAATTCTACCAAATTTCAAAGAAGAACTGATATTGATACTCTTCAAAGTATTCCACAAAATAGCAACACAAGGAACAGTATCCAATTCATCCTATGAAGCCACATTGATGCTTATACATAAACCTGACAAAGACCAAACAAGGAAAGAGAACTTCAGACCAATTTCCCTTATGAACATTAATGCAAAAATACTGAGTATAATTCTTGCCAACCTAATACAAGGATATATCTAAATGTTATTTCACTAAGATCGAGTAGGCTTTATCCAAGGGATATAGGGATGGTTCAATATAAGGAAATCCATGCATGTAATCCACTACATAACAAATTCAAAGAAAAAAACACATGGTCATTTCATTAGATGCTGAAAAAGCATTTGAAAAAATTCAGCACCCTTCATGTTAAAAGCCTTGGAGTAATCAGGGATTCAAGGCCCATAACTAAACATAGTAGAAGCAATATACAGGAAACCAGTAGCCAACATCGAACTAAATGGATAAAACTGGAAACAACCCCACTGAAATCAGGGACTAGAGAAGGCTGTCCACTCTCTCCCTATCTATTCAATATAGTACTTGAAGGCCTAGCCAGAACAATCAGGCAGCAAAAGGAGGTCAAAAGTATATAAATTGGAAAGGAAGAAGTCAAAATATCACTATTTGCAGATGATATGATCACATACTTATGTGACCCCAAAAAATTCCAGAGAATTCCTAACACTGATAAACAATTTTAGCATAGTGTCTGGATATAAAATTAACTCAAACAAATCATTAGCCTTCCTCTACTCAAAGGATAAACAGGCTAAAAAAGAAATTATGGAAATGACACCCTTTATAATAGTCACAAATAATATTACATACTTTGGTGTGACTCCAACTACGTATATGAAAGATCTGTATGACAAGAACTTCAAGCCTTTGAAGTAAAAAAAATTGAAGAAGATCTCAGAAGATGGAAACATCTGCCATGCTTATGCTTTGGCAGGGCTAATATAGTAAAAATGGCCATCTTTCCGAAAGCAATCTATAGATTCAATGCAATCCCCATCAAAATTCCAAATCAATTCTTCATAGAATTAAAAAAAAAGTAATGTGAAAATTCATTTGGAATGACAAAAACCCCAGGATATTGAAAAACATTCTCCACAACAAAAGAAGTTCTGGGGGAATCATCATCCCTGACCTCAAGTTCTACTACAGAGCAATAGTGGTAAAATATGTATGACATTAGTACTGAGACAGGCAGAAAGATCCAAGGAATAGAATTGAAGACCCAGAAATGAATCCCCACACTAATGCTCACTGGATATTTGGCAAAGGATCTAAAAACATCCAGTGGAAAAAACAAGACAGCATTCTAAACAAATGGTTCTCGATCAACTGGAGGTCAGCATGTAGAAAAATACAAATTGACCCATTCTTCTATCCTTGTTCAGAGTTTAAGTCCAAGTGGATCAAGGACTGCCACATAAAACCAGATACACTGAAGCTTATAGAGGAGAAAGTGGGGAAGAGCCTTGAACACATGGGCTCAGGAGAAAATTTCCTACACAGAACACCAATGGCATATGTTCTAAGAATAAGAATCATCAAATGGGACCTCATAAAATTGCAAAACTTCTGTAAGAAAAAGGACAATGTCAATTGTACAAAATGGCAACCAACAGCTTGGAAAAAGATCTTTACCAATCCTACATCCAATAGTGGGCTAATATCCAATGTATACAAAGAACTCATGAAGTTGGACTCCAGAGAGACAAATAACCCTTTAAAAAAATGGGGTAGAGAGCTAAACAGGGAATTCTCAACTGAGGAAACTCGAATGGCTGTGAAGCATCTAAAGAAACGTTCAATATCCTCAGTTATCAGGGAAATGCAAATAAAAAGAGGCCTGAGATTCCACCTCACACCAATCAGAATGGCTAAGATGAAAACTTCATTTGACAGCAGATACTGGTGAAGATGTAGAGAAAGAAAAACAATCAATTGCTGGTGGGATTGCAAGCTGTTACAACCACTCTGGAAATCAGTTTCATGGCTCCTCAGTAAATTAGGCATAGTACTATCTGAGGGACCCAGTTATACCACTCCTGGCCATATACCCAGAAGATGCTCCAACATGTAATAAGGACACATGCTCCACTATGTTCATATTTATAATATCCAAAAACTGGAAAGAACTCAAATGTCCTTCAACAGAGGAATGACTACAGAAAATGTGGTACATTTACACAATGGAGTACTACTCAGCTATTAAAAACAATGAATTTATGAAATTCTTAGGCAAATGAATGGAACCAGAAAGTGTCATCTTGAGTAATGTAAAAGAACACACATGGTATGCACTCACTGATAATTGGATATTAGCCCCAAAGCTCAGAATAAACAAGATAAAATTCACAGCTCAAGAAGAAAGAAGACCAAAGTGAGGGTGCTTCGGTTTTTTTGAGAAAGGGAACAAAATACTCACAGTAGCAATTATGGAGACAAAGTATGGGGCAGAGTCTGAAGGAAAGGCCATCCAGAGACTGTCCTACCTGGGGATTCAATCTATAAAGAGTCACCAAACCCCAACATTATTGTGGATGCTAAGAAGTGCTTGCTGAAAGGAGCCTGATATGGCTGTCTCCTGAGAGGCCCTGCCAGAGCCTTACAAATACAGAGGCAGATGCTAGCATCCAACCATTGGACTGAGTGTGGTGTCCCCAATGGAGGAGATGGAGGGAGGACTGGAAGAGCTGAAAGGGGTTGCAGCCTCATGGGAAGAATGAAAATGTTGGCCAACCAGACTCCCCAGAGCTTCCAAGGACTAAGCCATCAACCAAGGGGTACATATAATTCCAACAGCATTTGTGGCTGCCCTTGTTGGGCATCAGTGGGAGGAGAGGTCCTTGGTCCTATGAAGGCTGGATAGATGCCCCAGCATGGGGAAATCAAGGGTTGGTACGTAGGAGTGGGTTGGGTAGAGAGGCATCTTCACAGAAGCAGGGGGTGGAAGGATGTGTTGGGGGTTTCCTGGAAGGGGGGAACCCAGGAAAGGGTACAACATTTGAAATGTAAATGAAGAATATATTCAATAAAAAAGAAGAAAATTTCCATGAATTTCATGTATTGGTATTAAGTGATAGGTATGCCTTCACAATCATGGAAGTGTATCATTTTTGCTCCCTTACTAATTTACTTTCTAAGTGAGGCTGTGAATAGGAGAGTGAGGTAAACCAATCACAAAAGAATTTACAAGGAATGCAGTCACTGATAAGTGGATATTAATTAGCCCAGAAGCTCTGAATACTCAAGACACAATTAACAAATCAAATGGTTCCCAAGAAGAAGGAAGGAGAGGGCCATGGTCTTGGAAAGGCTTGATGCAACATTGTAGGGGAGTACCAGGACAGAGAAATGGGAGGGGGTGATTGGGGAATAGGCAAAGGGAAGAGGGCTTATGGGACTTATGGGGAGGGGGGAACCAGGAAAGGGGAAAGCATTTGGAATGTAAACAAAGAATATAGGGGAAAAAAGGAGTGCGTTACAAATTTAGTAAGTGGTATTGAAGTAGACCTACATTTAAGATCTGTACATTTAGTCCTGTTGTAGACTGTATTCTTTAGAAGTTGTCCTAATCAATGAAGTTCAGTGAGCAACAGAACTTTTCCTTTAGTTTGTCAACTTTCTAACTAATAAACTGCCAGATGATGGTATGAAATTAGGTTGTGTTACAACATTCATTTTCCCAGAATTCAAAATAGAAGGGCCTCACTTAAGAGGAATGGAAACTTAACTGGATATTTCAAGTTTTTAGATTCCATTATCACATTAATCCAAGATTGTCTTGCAATTGGTCTTCTTAAATAAGCTCTGATGTTTGAATGTCAGGTGAAGGCACTGTATTTTTCAGGAACTGCACACAATTATTATGAAGAGGGTAGAGTCTGTTTTTACAATTAACTGTTATCTGTTCTTGAAGGGGTACTTGTCAGCTAACAGTGATAAATTTGAAAAAAAAAAGCCAATAATTCAAAAGCACTATTTTATTGGATACTGAAATTTTGATTGGGAAATGAAAAAAGGATGGAAGTTTATACTGAACCAGTAGATGCTAAATTGACAGAATTTTGCAGATTCTTGGCAAGTAAGTCATAAATGCTAAAAATCTCTTTTAGGCTGTTCTGTTGTGTTTTTTCTTTTGTTCTACCACTCTGTGGCAATTTGAATATGAATGGCTCCCATAGTAACCTATATATTTGAATGCTTGGACACCAGGGAGTGGAATTGTTTGAAAGCATTGCAAAGCATGATTAGGTATGGTTTTGTTTGAAATGAGTGTGTTTTTCACTTGGAGTGGGCCTTGAGATTTCAAAAGCCCATGCAGGCCTAGCCTGCCTGCCTGCCTGCCTGCCTGCCTGCCTGCCTGTCTGTCTTTCCCTGTCCCCCTAGATCATGTTGTAATGTTTGTAATGTTATAAGGTACTGCTTTAGCACCATGGCTGCCTGTGTGCCATCATCCTCCCTGCCTTTATGATAATGGACTAAACCTCTGAAACTGTAAGCAAGCCCCTAATTAAATGCTTTCTTTTTGTTATAAGAGTTGTCTTGGTCATGGTATCTGTTCACAGCAAGAGAATGGTGACTAAGACAAGCCCACTCAGAATTATTCTCCAAGAGCTGCACATAGAATTTTAAGCAATTTGCTATATTAATTTCACAGTGATACTTTAAATAGTGGCACAGCTGCAGTTGTCATTGAACATTGTATGAAATAACCTTGCAGTATTAACTGTTATTTATTCTTAGAGTGTTTTGGGTTTAATTATATGTGCGACTTGCTTTAACTTAAAAAAGTATTTATATAATCTGAGTTAATAACTATAATTCTAGAACTTAAAAGTTATGATAAAATTTAACATTGTGATAATGCCATTCACACTTGTACCTGAAGTACTTTATAAAAAATGAAATTTCATGGAGCAAAATTGTTCTTACTTGGGTTTCAAATGTTGTAGGCTTTAGGTAAGTGCTATTATTCCAAACTCACTTAGGGACAGAATAGTATTTTACTTTGCTCAGTTTAGTATTCAACAATGTTGCTTCCTTTAAAACAGAAAAGAGTTTTATCTCAGTGTTTATAGAAAATATTTAATCTTCTTTGCATTTACATTATCCATGCAATATGTTATTTTAAGCTTTAGACTATAGCAGTAGCATGCTAGAAAATGGTCCCCACTAGTGTGTCAAAACCAATATTTATTCATCTATTTCTAGCCTAGGGTCCGGAGGATACCCATGGTATCTTGGGATAATTTATGTTCTCTAATGGGTAACAATCAGATATTTTCTTCACCTGGCTTCAAGGTAGATATCTTGTAAACATTTACTTGTACACTCCATTAATATCTTATAAATTATACTCCAATATAAATTGTTCCAGAGAGTACAGAAAAAAAAAACTCAACAGAATGGGCAGTCATTCCATTTCCAAAATTAAAATGTATGAATAACCAGAAATCTTGATAGACGCTAGATGAACATGAATTTCAGGTAATTCTGTAAAGGAAAATTACTTGCATCAGATCCCATAACTCAAACCTGACAATTCTTGTGTTAATATTTTCTTATATATGTAAACTTTGCCTAGATTAACGAATAGTCTAAGAAGTAAAACAAACACATGTTTTGGTCAGGGAGTTAAGGTGACCTCCTGACCTGAAGATATTGTATCTGATATTAACAACAATGAATTGAGTTGTGTTTAAACTTACACAAATTTGGGTGAAAAATTACTTGTTTAGCTTCATGAAAGTTTTATATAAATGGAGAGGGATCAATTTGATTGGATAGGCATCAATTTGATAATGGGAAAAGGACATATCTTTCCATGTAGAAAACTCTCAGATWTGTATGTATTTACTGTGTAAAATTCAGTAGTATAACCAATGTTGCAATAGAAAATATGAAACTTTTAGCTATACTACTGCAGTTGGGACATTCATATTCAGTCTATTCCCTTCAAGTTTCCCTTCATTAAATCACCAACAGTTAAGGTGATAAGTATAATTGGTTCCACATGGACAAGATCAAAGAGTTATAGCAATGATATAGATTTAGCGGCATATTTGATTATAGTAGTATAGAATTATACAATGAAAAAACAAATCAAACCTTGTAATAATATAGAATAAATATAAAATAATGATAAACACCATTCATCTGTGAAATAATTATTTAAGGAGCAGGATCACAGAAAGTTTCTCTTGGAAATTCTGAACTTATGTTTTAATTTCAAAAACATAAGTAGAATGTACACAAGCGGAATTGTAAAGCATGAACTTGAAATAAGGCAGAAAAAAGTGAAATAAAACAAAACCAAAAAAATGTAATATATGGCTTCAGATGTGTTAAAACTCATTCATGAAAAAGATAATAATTCAAGAAACTACTGAGACTTTCTCCTGTATTCTGCTCAGTTTGGGAGAAAGTTTACTAAGGGAATAAATGAATGACTCTGGAAAAAATAAAGGAAAAATGTCTTGTGACCCCCTGAAAACACACACACACACACACACACACACACACACTTTCCTCTTAGTTACTACTTTCAATAGTCCATTCAAATTTCTCCTCACTAAATCACTGACAGCTAAGGTAATAAATATAATTGAATCCACATGGACATTCCAAAAGAGTTATAACAATATTATATCATTACACTCAGAACATGTAGATATAGAAGCTAGGTCTGGTTCTTCCTACCAGCCCCATGCTCCCAGAAATAAGACTCAGACTCAAAATATGTTTACAAATACCTCAGTCATATAGCTAGGCTCTTCACTGACTATCTCATAACTTAAATTAACCCAATTATTTTCATCTACATTCTGCCGAGTGGCTGTTTACCTGTGCTCAGGTACTATGCAACCATCCTGTCACAACTTCCCATGTGAATCTCCCACCTGGCACTCTCCCAGAATCCTTTCTACCTCTTGGAAATTCCACCTCCTATTTCCTGTCTAAATCATCAGATTTATTATTAACAGGTGCCATGTCCATACAGATACAAGATATTCTCTCTACATGTAGAGAACCATRAGAAATCTATTTTGTTTGTTTTTGCATAAGAGTTCACAGTCTAAACTGGATAAATTGGCCTTGACAGGATTTTAGAAGACAAAGCAGAACTCATATTTCCTGATTGTCTCACTTAAATCAAATACTATGATGGCTTTCCTATAAATCAGGCAAGCATTTAAAGGACTCAAATTGAATCTTTTTTTTTTTTTTTGGCTTTTTGGATTTGGTTTTTCCGAGACAGGGTTTCTCTGTATAGCCCCGGCTGTCCTGGAACTCACTCTGTAGACCAGGCTGGCCCTGAACTCAGAAATCCACCTGCCTCTACCTCCCAGAGTGCTGGGATTACAGGCGTGTGCCACCACCGCCCGGCTTCAAACTGAATCTTAAGGGAGCAGGAGTGTGAAGATGAAGTAAGACTTGAATGGTGTTGAGGAAGAATTACTAATAAATCATAACCACAAGAAAGTGTTACCTATAATATGAGTAAGATTAGTACAATTAAAATATAAACTATGTCAATATAGTAGAACAAAATATAATCAAAATGAAGAGGAAAAGGTCAAATGAAAAATTGTTAGCAGAAGCTTTGCTAGTAGAATCCAGTTTAGACTGATGCCCAGAGCAAGAAGTAGAAAAAAGGACTCAAAATATTCATACCATTGAAGAATTTAAAAAAAAAAACTTCAGTAAAACAAAAGCAAAGCTACATGGTTAAATACAAGGAAATAAATACAAGGAAGAAGTACACTGGAGCCTGGTAGTCTCACCAGTGTGTATGTAATTGAAGATAATTACTAACCTTGCACCATAATCATTCAGTAAACAGAAGCTCCTTATTGGTGGATAAGGTCACATGGGCTGTTCCCTAATTTGCTGAGAAGCTCTGTCATTTGCAGATCCATTATAGACAGCAGTTGTTTCTGTGAGGTCTTGATTGCATTGGCTATGCCATGCCCAAAGATGGCATTTCTGATCTATGCTCCTGTCTTCTGGCTTTTAAATTCTTCCCACACCTTCTTTTGTAATGTTTACTGAGCTGTAGAAGAGCTATCATAAGTTTGTTTTATAGTATGCGTTTCATCACTCAAACCCATGGTCACACAAATAATCCTGGTTGAACTCAGTGGATGCAGAAACAAAAAAAGGCATGAATGTGGAAAAGGGGATTTGCAGGAAGGAGGTCATAGTAATAGGGGTGGGAGAGAAATAAAAGAGCATGTATAGGGACATGACTTTAATCAAAATGCATGATACATGTGTGTCTATCACTAAATTTTCCAAAGAAAAAAATTAAAAGTTAAAAGGACATTGAACAATAAGTAAACAAATTTAGAGTTGAAATAGTATTAAATATGTAGGAAGACAGTTTAAAATAAAATTTAAGCACAAAATCTAAAGCCTATATTATGAAAATTAAGTATGAACTCCTAAGGAAACACATTTCATAACAGGAAAAATATCTGCAGATATTGTTATTACACTGAAAGAGTTCAATTACAAATGGATCTAAAATTTCAACATAAAAAAGCTACACTGATACTAGTAAAAGAGAAAGTGAGAAACAGTCTTGAATTCATTAGCACGGGAAAATACTTTTTGAACAGAACAGAATTAGCATAAGAACTATGATCAACAATTAATTAATAGGACCTCATGAATTTAAAATCAAAGGACATAATCATTTCAACAAAATAGCACTACAGTATGGGAAAAACATTTTTACTAACAACATAATGGATTGAGGACTAATATGTAAAATATATAAATAACTTAGAAACTACACATCAAAAAACAAATCAATGAAAATGGAGAACAGATCTAAAGAAAGATTGTCAAAAGAGAAAACTCAAAATGACTGAGGAAATGCAAATAAAAATAAGATTTCATCTTACAGCATTCTGAGTGGCCAAGCTTAAGCTGGTGAGGATATGGAACAATGGAGCCACTCATACATTGTTGGTGGGACTGAAAACTTGGATTGCCACTATTGAAATCAGTGTAATGGTTCCTCAGGAAACCGGAAGAAAATCTAATTCAAAACTCAGCTTGATAATACTGCTCAGCTATTAAAAACAATAAATTACATTCCAAATGATTCCAAATGATTTTCCCTTTCCCGGTTTCCCCCTCCCCATAAGTCCCATAAGCTCTTGTCACTCCAACCATTCTCCAATCAACCCCCTCCTTCTTCTCTGTCCTGGTACTCCCCTACATTGCTGGATCATGTGAACAAAGAATATAGAAAATTAAAAAAAAAACAATAAATTAATGAAATTCTTAGGCAAATGGGTGGAAGTGGAAAATATTATACTAAGTGAGGTAACCCAATCACAACAGAACACTCATAGTATGCACTCACTGATAAGTGGATATTAGCCCAGAAACTTGGAATACCCAAGACACAATTCACATATCAAATGATGTCTAAGAAGAAGGAAGGAGAGGCTCCTGGTCCTGGAAAGGCTCATTGCAGCAGTGTAGGGGAATACCAGGACAGGGAAGAGGGAGGGGGTTGATTGTAGAACAGTGGGAGGTAAGAGGGCTTATGGGACTTTCAGGGAGGGGGGGACCAGGAAAGCGGAAATCATTTGAAATGTAAATATAGAATATACATAATAAAAAAACCCAGCTAGAACACTTGTAGGCATATACCCAAAGGATGCTTCATCTTAGTACAGTCACACTTGTTCAAACATATTCACTGTTACTCTATTCATTTTTTTTTTATTTTCTATATTCTTTGGGTCCTTTCTCTAGCTCCTCCATTGGGGACCCTGTGCTCAGTTCAATGGCTGGCTGAGTGTGTTCCCCTCTGTATTTGTCATGCATTAGCAGAACCTCACAGGTGATAGCTATATCCTGCTCCAGTCAGCAAACACTTGTGGGCATCCACAATAGTGTCTTGTTTTTTTAACTATATATGGGATGGATCCCTAAGTGGGGTAGTCTCTAGATGGTCCTTCCATCAGTCTCTACTCCACACTTTGACTCTGTATCTCCTTCTGTGGGTATTTTGTTCCCCCTTCGAAGATATACCAGAGTATCCATACTGTGTTCTTCCCCCTTCTTGGGCATCATTTGATATGTGAACTGTGTCTTGGGTATTTCAAGGTTCTGGACTACTATCCACTTATCAGTGAATGCATACCATGTGTGTTCTTTTGTGATTGGGTTACCTCATTCAGGAAGATATTTTCCAGTTCTACACATTTGCCAAAAAAAACAAAACAAAACATGAATTCATTGTCTTTAATAGCTGAATAGTATTCCATAGTGTAAATATACCATATTTTCTGTATCCATTCTTCCATTGAGGGACATCTGGGTTCTTTCCAGCTTCTAGCTCTTATAAATGGAGCTTGTATGAATATAGTGGAGCATGTGTCCTTATAACACTCTGAGAGAATCCTCTGGGTATATATCTAGGAGATATATAGCAGGGTCCTCCAACAGTATTATGCCAAATTTTCTGAGGAATTGCCAAACTGATTTCCAGAGTGGCTGTACAACCTTGCAATCCCACCAGTGAGGAGTGTTCCTCTTTCTCCACATCCGTGACAGTACCTGTAGTCTCCTGAGTTTTTGATTTTAGCTATTCTAACTGGAGTGAGGTGAAATTTCAGGGTTGTTTTGATTTGCATATCCCTAATGATTAATGATGCTGAACATTTCTTGAGGTGCTTCTCAGCCATTCAAAATTCTTCAGGAGAAAATTCTTTGTTTAGCTCTGTACCCTATTTTTAATAGGCTTATTTGGCTCTCTGGAGTCTACCTTCTTGAGTTCTTTCTATATATTGGTTATTAGCCTCTGTCAGATGTAGAGTTGGTGAAGATCTTTTCCAAATTTGTTGGATGCCATTTTATCCTTTTGACAGTGTCCTTTGCCTTACAGAACCTTCGTAAATTTATGAGGTCCCATTTGTCAATTCTTGATCTTAGAGCATAAGCTATTGGTGTTCTCTTCAGGAAATTTCCCCGTGTGCCCATGTCCTCAAGGGTCTTCCCCAGTTTCTTTTCTAATAGTTTCAGTGGGTCTGGTTTTTTGTGAAGGTCCTTGATCCACTTGGAGTTGAGCTGAGTATGAGAAGATAAAAATGGATCAATTTGTATTCTTCTGCATGCTGACCTCCAGTTAAACCTGCACCATTTGTTGAAAAAGGCTATCTTTTTTCCACTGGATGGTTTTAGTTCCTTTGTAGAAGATCAAGTGATCATAGGTGTGTGGGTTCATTTCTATGCCTTCAATTCTATTCCATTGATCTACCTGCCTGTCACTGTACCAATAACATGTAATTTTTAACACTATTGCTCTGTAGTACTGCTTGAGGTCTGGATGCTGATTCGCCAAAAGTCCATTACTGTTGAGAATAGTTTTTGCTATCCTGGGCTTTTTGTTATTACAGATGAATTTGAGTATTGCTCTTTGTAACTCTATAAAGAACTGAGTTGGGATTTTAATGGATATTGCATTAAATCTGTATATTGCTTTTGGCAAGATGGCCATTTTTACTATATTGTTCCTGCCAATCCACGGGCATGGAAGATTTTTCCATTTTCTGAGGTCTTCTTCAATTACCTTCTTCAGAGACCTGAAGTTCTTGTCATGCAGATCTTTCACTTGTTTGGTTAGAGTCACACCAAGAAACTTTACATTGTTTGTGGCCATTGTGAAAGGTGTCATTTCTCTAATTTCTTTCTCAACCTGCTTATCCTTTGAGTATATGAAGGCTACTCATTTGCTTGAATTGATTTTATATCCAGCCACTTTGCTGAAGTTGTTTATCAGCTGTAGGAGTTCTCTGGTGGAGTTTTTTGGGTCACATAAGTATACTATCATA
>BDUI01016849.1:16629-29392 GCA_002335545.1 Apodemus speciosus
CCCCCCACCCAAAAAAATTTCACATAAAAATAAAGGCATTTTACCCAGATTGCCTAGGCAACTGTTCTAGACAAGACACTCTGTGTCCATTCTGACTTCTGCTGCTCTTGAAATCCGCCTAACCCTTCCCCAGATTCTGTGCTACCTCTGCTTCTTTGTCAGTCATAGCAGACACATTTCATCAATAGCTAAACTCTCCCCCTGGAGTCGGGATGGAATGTCAGAATCTTTCTCAATGCAACACACCAGTTAGGGACTTCCAACCTACCCATCTGCCAGCCCACCATTAGACTCTTAGAGAGTCTGCATCCCTAATACTTGGCACAGATCCTGTCACATGGCACTGGATTAATTGGCAGATTAATAAATGTTTCTTCAGGAGATGATTACTTAACTYGCCTGGGATGGAAAAATATAATAGCTGGGAGCACAGATTGGTGCCAAACTGTTTAGATGAAAGTCTCACTTCTGCCAGTTAGCAACTCCAAGATTTGGGGCAAGTTACTCCATGGCTCTGTTTTAGTTTTCTGATCTATAAAACGTGACAATGAAATCAATGTGGGGAATGAAGAATTTACTATACAGAGTGCTTACAAGAACTCCTAATATAGAGAGTCTGTAAATGTTGGCTGTAATTATTTCCCTTGTTGTTCCTTATTGAAATACACTGTCTGCATGAGAAAGTCATGCCTAGCTTGCTTTGTTAGGGTGTTTATCTGGTGCTCCATAAATCTTCATGTGGATGAAGAAATATAGATCCCAGGACACAAATTTCTTTAAAATTCTGAGTTGACTCCCCACAGCTRATTTGACAAAGTCTAAGGCAATGCATATCACTTTCCAACATGGAAAGCCAGCCATTACGTTCAAACCCGTCTCAACTTCTAGATTCCCTCTAGTCCATCCCTCTTCACCCTGAAACCTGTTTGGTTTTACTTCCTTTGTGTTCTTCAGGCTCTGGTGATATTAAGCCAATTCTCTAGCACTGAGTTATATCCTTACCCCATGCCCCATAACACAGTGACTGATTCTCTTTGTTTGGCCAGTGACCTCTCATTCACGTTTTCTGCTGAGCTGTCATGCTTTCTGTTCAGTTCTGTGAGTGCCCCACAGACACTGGCTTGTCTTGTGAGGCACAAGAGACTTGTTACCTCCTGTTGAAGCATTCCCTGTGTGCCCCAATGAACTGGTTTGCCTTTTGGTACATTCTACAGTGTTTACATGGCCTCATCACTGGATATGTGTACTGTCCTAGACATTCCTGCTTCCTTATGTGCGTCCTGGAGACAAAATGCTATGGGCTTGCTCAAATACTTATTGATGAATGAATATGTCTGGTTTCTAAATTCCCCCCCAAAAAATTTAGGGCTATCGTTTGTTCATTTATGAAATTATCATATGTTAAATACTCATAAAACATTTTGAAATTATGARATCACAAATCACATTGCTTAGTGATACAGATGATGAAAGTCAAGTATTACTTCCCCATATCTATCCAGTTCAGTCCCTTCAACACCCTCATGTGCCTTTTATTTATGTGCATAAACTTGATCACAMGTATGAGACCTCAACAAACTTCTCTCTGTAAAGGGCTAGAGGGTAATATTTTAGACTTTACTACTTATCTAGGATCTGTTRCAAATGTGYGCTTTTGCACTCAAAGCAAAAAGCCACTGCAAGGGACAATATAGACAATAGGTATGCTATGTTCCCATAAATCTTTGTTTATAAAAATAGGCAAACAGGTAGAGACTGTCTACAAGCCTTAGCTTACTACCTTATGTCACACACGCAGGTTTTTTCTCATCATTTGTTTTTAAAGAACTTAGCATTATGCCACAGAGAACATCATGTGATTTTCTTTCTGGTTATATTCTACACCCTTTCAATAAATTCAGAAGCAATTTGCTTATTCTGATTCATCTATCTATCTATCTATCTATCTATCTATCTATCTATCTATCCATCTATGTCTATTCTATCTACCTATCATCTATCTATGTCTATTCTATCTATTCTATCATCTATTCGCATATATCTGTATCYGTCTATCAATCATCATCATCTATTATCTATCTTTCACCTACCTACCTACCTATGTATATAATACACACCAGAGTTTAAGTAGATAGAAGATGTCATATATATAGGGGATGTTATGTTTTGGTCTGTACTTCACATTTTTCAAAAGAAAATGCCATAAGTCTTGACAGTCTTATGCACTGTCTTAGTCGGGGTTTTATTGCTGTGGAAAGACACCATGACCACAACTCCTCTTATAAAGAAAACCATTTCATTGGGGCTGACTTACAGTTTCAGAGGTTAAGTGCATTATTAGGAAATGTGGTGGCATGGAGGCAGACAGTGCTGGAGGAGTTGACAGTTCTACATTTGATCCACAGGAAGCAGAAGGAAGACTGAGCCACACTAAGCCTAGCTTGAGCATATGAGACCGCAAAGCCATCATCAGGACCATCCCAGTCATGTGACTTACCCCATCACATTTGTTCTTTTCATTGTGTTCTTCCTCCAAACTCTTCAAATACAAGAGAGGAAAGATACACATTTTAAGTTTAGGTGAGATAATATAGGCATTCTAATTCACGTGGGATTTTCTGATTAGGTCAGACATTCTGAAGGTAACATTTTGTCCATCTATTCAAAAGCTCACCCATAGTAATAACTAAAAGGCTCAATTAAATAAGATTCAAGAGGGGAAAAATAAGAGCTAGATTTGAATTAGCWCACCTGGATTATAGTCCTAACGATGGCAACCATCAGCCTTGCATTATGATTATTAAGCAGYCACTTCCTATGAACATCATCTCATCTATAAAAACAGGACYCTCTCTGGGTATAGCACTGTCCCTGGGTTATTGAGGCTTCAGTCAGGTGAACTATGAGGTAATACCTTTGTTGTTTCTTTTTCTTTGGGGGCCGTTAAAAAAAAACAACTCATTTCTACTTTGTTAAACTTACATGCGTTTCTTTTTCAATGAATTGTTTCCAATAATACAACATGGGGACATTTGCATTTCCAGGGCTTCAGAATGCAGCTCTTCACTAAATGAAGACAGTAGGAAGTGCCTTTGAAAACCCAAAGTAGAATTTTAAAAGTATAATGATGCTTACAACTGATTTTAAGGAATGTAGTTAAATCTCCCACTCCCCTGGATTCTACCTACGTGGTAACAGCAAGGGAAAGAGGCATGCCATGCTCTTAGGCTGCCAGAGAATGCCAGAAAAAAAAGAGAACAAAAATTAAGTACTTATGACACAGTCACTCTCTATTCTTTTCATGCAATGGCTCCAAACATGAGAAGCCCTCTCAATCATGCCTCTGAATCAAAGCACCCTAGTCAAAAACAGACTGCTATTCAATAATTGAACTTGCAAACACAGSTGAGGAARTTTTGGTAATGCAAAACTAAAGTTTTTGCCTCTTAATGAAATAAAACTGCTCCATCTTTAGGGAAAATRTAAGATTTATCTTTACATCTGCCCTGTATATGTTTAAGGTGCCCTGGTCCAGCCCCATCCTCCCTAGTGATGAAGATAAACACCTGTTATATTTAAGTACTAGATCAAGTCAGAGTGTAAATGAATCTAAGAGTAAGCAGGGGGTGTGTGCGCACACACAGCTACTTAGCATTATGGGAAATTACATTCCTGCTATTAATATGATTATCACTCTAACGACAAAGGGTCTCACACTGAGAGGGGGAAATTATAAAGAAGAAAATGACTAAATCATCTCAAGAGGAGCATGAGTTTCAAACACACTAGATGCTCACACTCCAAAGGCCTCCAGATAAAGCAAAGGGACTCAATTTTTCCAAATTGATGATGGCAGGGGTAGAAATGGCAGCTCGTGCCAGGAGACCACAGGAGGAAGGTTCTTGAAACTGCAGGAAGAGAACACATAGCCTCTCCTCTAGGCATGCTCACCGATTCTTCCTCCACTGAGCAAATGCCTCCATGTCCCATTTTCTTTGAGACAATCTTATGTCTGTGGGTATTTATGCAGATGCACACACATAAGCACACACACACGTATATGTATACAGKCACATACAAACATACATACACACATGTATCTGAGTGCTATAATAAAAGGAATCAAGAGTGATCATTTTTCCATGTATCTACTGGTGAAGCTTTGGCAGCTAAGAAGGAAGCTTGGCTTTGTGGGAAAGGGTTCACTGTGTAAGACTGAAGACTGGAGTTCAGATGCACAGAATGGAGATCTAACAGATGGGCCTTTGGGGTTAAGGGATCCCTGAAGGAAGCTGGCTCTCCAGAGTAACCACAAGAGCAAGCTTGGGGCACATGCAGAGACCCTGTCTCAATACATATACATTGAAAAGCATTTGAGGAAGGCACCTGCCATTAACTTTGGGCCTCCACATACATGCACACAGCTGGTGCAACTCACCCACGAACATGTTACACCATACATGTGTGCATATGCAGGCTTACACACACACACACACACACACACACACACACACACACACACACATACACGGATGGAAAAAAATTAGAAAATGTAAGAAACCAGTTTGATTTATTGATAAAGGTGTGAGGAATGATGTGCGTTTAGATTATCCTGGTGTCTTTAGAATTAGGATGGACTTTATTTACTTCAAAGCCCATCATGAGCTGGAGTTGAAATTAATGAAATCATTTCCTCATGCTGAGTACCCCTTGTTTCAATAAACGATCTGTCTCCCCAGCAGTACACTTCAAGGGAATGCTGTGACCCCGGGGAGTGTTCTGTTCCCTGTGTTTGTTTGATGCAGGTAGTTTCCCTTAAACTCTGAAATAGTATTTGATGTAAAAACAAAACTCTACCTGTTTCTTTCTACTAAGAATGACTCCCAGAATCCATGAAGATGACATTTCCAGAAGCGACTCCCTCAGGTCGTGTCTCCCAGGAGCCAATAGCTAACTTCTCCAGAGCWGTTCTGAACCTGGGGATAGCAAGACAGACAAAAGCCAAATAAAGAGCTAGCCAGCCTGGCACAAAGAACTTACTAGGGCCTGATGCTCTGGGTAAAGGAAACAGACAGGGGTATTGGGAAATCTCAGGCCTCTTATTTTTAAATGCYCAAATGTTTACCAGCTGACCTCCGTCCTTCCTGCGGGTCTGGGAAGCAAGGTGCATACAATAAAATGCAAACCAATCAACTGCTTTCAGCTGTTCTTGTGCAATGAATTTTTAAACATTTGGTCATTAAGCCCAATATATATTCAGGTCAGTTTCTGAACAGGATGGGAACAGTTTGGGAGCAGATGCCCCGGCCCTGCCTTGTGGACTAGGGAGTAGTAAAGAAACTCAGAGGATATTGACAGGGTTCCACCCACCAAGTTCATTTTCTCCTCATTCTTTCGCCTTCCAGCCACCTCTGTAGATTGCTTCAATGATGGGGAATAGTTAATAACTTCTGTTGCCACTTCTTTTCATTAATACGATGGCAGGCTGAAGACCATAAAGGGAAGACCAGTCCCGGTTTCTTTTTGACTGGATTCTCCCTGAATAGTTTGAAGGTGGTATAGCTGGAAATGGGCCTGTGTGTTTCAGTGCTGAATGGCATATTGATTTGTTAGTGTCTGAGAAGTCGATGCTAGATTCAACTTATTTTTGAACATCAATGAGCTAAAAGCTTTCAATGGCAAAGAATTTAAATCACATAACCATTTCCCTTCACTACATTCTGGCAGCCATATGTATGGGAGTAGTTTTTATCACAGGGGCCAAACACAAGACTGTATTGAAGATGGGAGAATAATAAGACCCAGTATCCGACGAGCCCGTTTAAAAGGTTATCTTTGTGAGCCAAGACCAGCGTCTAACTCAAATGATCACATTTCTCCCAAGAAACTTCTAAAGGGAACAATCACCCAGTTTTATTATATACATTGCCCCTTCATGCCCTCAAACGAGACAACAGGGGAAGCCGCTGGAATCTATGTTTTAGATTAGAACATATGTAAAACCTCATCGAGAAGTTACAAGAAATAAAAGTCCAACGTTGCCAGGTATGTTTGGATGGGTGGAAAACAACCGACCACAGCTTGCTGATAAAATCAAGCCGTGGCTGGTAAAGGCAACAGTTAGCTTTATAAGACACAGCTGGTGATGTAGAAGGCCTTTTGTGTGACGCCAACAGCTGGCAGTTTGGTTTAAACAATATTTGAATAGCCAGTAATCACAACACTAGCCCAACTGCAGCAAGGTAGTAAAGCAGGGTGTTAAACATTATTACAATCTTTTTTCCCTTTTGGTGTGGTTGCAACATTCTATCCTCACCAACTATCAGAGACAGGGAAAACTATTCAGATGTAAATATTTACTCAACGCAAATATCATTTCTGGTATTTGATCTCACAGGTACTTGGCCCTGGAAGTTTTCGTTGTAGATTGTGAAGGAATTCGATGGGGGGGGGGATATCATTCTTGCAATTTAACTGTGTGGTGTTCCAGTAAGAAGGGATGCAGGGCAGAGTTCATTGACTGGATTTTAAGTTAAAGAGTATCTAAAAACTGCTGTTAGCTTGTATAATTTCCAATGTTAAAAATTTTCCCCCAAAATTCAAGGAGAACTGGTAAGCCAGTAATCTTAGGGAACATCCATTTTGAATACAAGATGATTAATTTTGATATTAGATAAGAAAAAAAACTGTACACAGAGAGGTGTATACAGGTGTCATACTTATACCTTGTGTGGGAGGGGGAGGGGAAAGAGGGCAAAGGTTGGGTTTTTTATTTTGGGGGGGGGGATTGGTGAAGAAGCATAAGAACAGAAGTGTTTCTTTGATGAAGAAAGAATAGTTTCATGTCCAAGATCTGATTTTGTCATGTATGAAGTTACACAGCTGCTTCTCTCCTGCCCTGGATACATCAGGGTCATTGTTAATAGAGACAAAGGAAAAACTACAAGAAGGTGCTAGAACAAGCAAGGAACATTTTAACAGCCTCTGCCAGGACTCCATAAAGACAAGGAGAGACACAAAGAAAATGTATCCGGCCAGCTCGCTTCTTGACATAATTCCTTAATTAAAAAAATTCCCTAAACCATAATTTTAAATAAGAAATGACTATATTTAAATAAATATAATTCCTTTTAGTACTTGTTACCTGATAAATCTCTCTCACAATCAAGATATACAAGCATAATTTATTTTTTAAATCTTATAGTAGGCTACCAGGAAAGTTTATTTTTAATAACTGTTTTTTAAATATGTTACAATAAAAAAATGGCTTGTGCTCCCTCTGTTGGCTTTTTAGCAGCAGCCAATTCTGCTCCTGGAGGGACCCCTGCCATAGCTGGTTGCCCTGGAAACTGAGGAGGTGGGGATGGTAGGGTGGAGTTTGGATTGAGACAGTAGGGTGGGCTTGGAGTAGGGGTTGGTAGGATGGGAGTCAGAGCGAGTGTTGGGAGACTGGGATGGAGTAGGGGTGGAGTTGGTAGGGTGGGGTAGGAGCAGGTGGGCGTGGGAGGGTGAGGTGGGGTTAGAAAGGTGGGGATTGGTAGGATGGAGTGAGTGGGGATGAGGTTGGTGAGGAAGGGGTCTAGTGGAGTGGGGTGGAGGTGGCAGGGTAGGTTGGAGTTGGGGTGGGGTCTGGGAGTAGGGATGAAGTGGAGAGGGTAGGAGTTTTAGGGTGGGGTGGGGGTTGGGAAGGGAGGGTGGAAGTTGTTTGGAAGGGTGGGGATTGGTAGGGTAGGATGGAATGGGAGTCTGGGTGGCATTGGTAGGGTGGGGTGGGAGTAGGGGTGGGGGTTGGTGGGAAGGATGGGGGCTGGTAGGGTGGGGTGGTAGTGGGAGTTGGTAGCATGGGAATGGCACGTGTCATTAATTGAACTTCATATTTTCATTGAACATGAAACCATTCTAATCTCATTTCTTGAAATTAATGCAGACAAGATAGTTGGTAACAGAACAGAGATGCCTTTAAGATTTTTGTTCAGGATTTATAATGCTAAAAAAGAAAGAAAGAAAGAGAAAAAAAAAGTCATTGCTGTCATCGAAGTAGGTCACTAAATGTGTTGTTGCAAAAATTAATTTTCTCTTTATTCTGTTTTGTTTGTTTTGTTTTTTCGAGACAGAGTTTCTCTGTGTAGCCCTGGCTATCCTGGAACTCACTCACTCTGTAGACCAGGCTGGCCTTGAACTCAGAAATCTACCTGCCTCTGCCTCTGCCTCCCAAGTGCTGAAACTAAAGGCGTTTGCCACCACTGCCTGCCTTCTCTTTATTCTTTGATTGTGTTTATCCCTCAGCTCCTCAAGCTTAGCATAAACAAAGAGTTTACTTACTACAATGAAAAAGAACTCATTTTCATACCTTAACAAAGTACTTGGCCTGAACAGCTTTTTGGATCCATTGGTTTTTTTTTCTTTTAAAGGAAGTTTGAGATTAAAATTATTCTGTGCTTTTGATTACTTTCCTCATTCACAGAGTATCCAATGCCTCCCATGACACCTGATTCATTGAGAAACTGGTTTATGATGTGTGGGTTCTCTACTTTCTGTAATGATTGTCTGATGATTATGTTAGAGTTTAAATTCTAGAATATTTATTCTGAGAACTTTTCTCTCAAACAAGCCAGTGCTGAGGTTTCTGGATGGCAATTTATACAACACATTTTTGTATCATGGAAATTTTGTTCCTATTTAAAGATAGATATTTTCTTGATCTTAGGCAAGCAGGGATTTATAATTTTTTTCCTTTCTTTCCCCCCCCTCCAAATACCCCTTCCCACCGGCAGGGTCTCTGTAGCTTAACCTAGCCACAAACTTAGGGCTATCCTCCTGCCTCAACTTCATCCTCCCAAGTGCTGGGATTACAGGCCTGACTTCATGGCCAGATTAAATGTTCTTTTAAAAGGATCAGGAGGTAGGCGAGGCCACTTCTAACTAGGTCTGTGCTGGGAGTTGTGCACGAATTTTCATTTCATCTTCGAGGCATGCCTTTGAAGATTATCAGCATTATCATCATGCTAATTTTATAAGAAGGGAAACTGAGGATAAGAGAGATCAAATAACTGGCCTGAGGTTACAGCTTGCTGGGCAGTGGGCCTGAGCCCCACACTAGAAGACGGATTGCTAAGCCTGTTTCCACAACGGTGGTTCAGGATTCTCCTTGATCAAAGTGATCAACTAGAGATGCTTATTTCCAAAGGTCGGAGGTGAGGCCTGAGGGATGGATTTCTGGTGGGTTCATCCTAGGTCTGCTAGCACCTTTGAGTGATCAGGCTCCAGGCCAGTGGTTCTCAACCCATGGGTCATACATGGCCCCTTTGAGGGAGATCAAACGACACTTTCACAGGGGTTGCTATCATGTCAGATATCCTACATATTAGATATTTACATTACAGTTCATAACARTGGTATAATGGCTATTTCTGGCTGTCAACTTGACTATATCTGGAATAAACTACAATCCAGAAATGGAGAGCACACCTGTAATCCAGATCTTGAGGCTGGAAGACACAGTCTTCTGACCTGGATCTTGACATGGGATGACACACACTTTTGATCCGGATCTTGAGGCACAGTGGTGATGAAAAACTTAGGCCCAGGGAAGGCAGTATATGCTTTTAATCCCAGGAGACTGCAATAAGCAGATCTATGAATTCAAGGCCAGCCTGGGTCAGAGAAAGTTCCAAGTCCAGGTGTGGTGGTACACACCTTTAATCTGGACCATACCTTCTGCTGAAGGCCTATATAAGTACAATGGAAGAAGGAAGACTTCTTTGCCTGCTTACACTTACTTGCCAGCACATCTATTGGAACCCACCTCTTCAGGATTCTACCTTATACAAAAGATCAGCCAAAAGAGCCAGCCTCATGGGACTGAGCAACTACTAGATTCTTGGACTTCCCGTTCACAGCTGCCCATTGCTGGGTTTGTTGGACTGTAGACTATATGTCATGACATTAAATTCCCTTAATCTATAGAGACATTCCATAAGTTCTGTGACTCTAGAGAACCTTTTCTAATACAAGTTTTATCACTGAGAGTCACCATGTGATGAGGAACTGTATTATAGGGTTATAGCATTAGRGAGATTGAGAACTGGTGCTCTGGGCCGATGGATTTCAAAGTTTAGCAACTTCAGAATCACTCAGAGGGTTTGTTAGAACATAATTGCTCGGCCCTACTTTCTGATGGTCTGCCTCAATGAATCTGTGGTAGAACAAGTTAATTCCCATTATTCATAGTTGCTGAGCACTGCTGCTGCTGGCCCAGGTCCTACCCTTACATAAGCATTGCAGAAGAGGAAGGCCTACCCCCATGAGATTCAAATTCTGTAGTTGTTTAGAGACACCCCAAAGAAAAGTTTGTACAAAAGCCCCATTTAGTATAATTAGGTAAATTTGAAAGACATCGTGCTCTTGTAGAATATCCATGTGGCCTGCTGCATTAGCATGATGTTCTACAGTGAGGTACACTGTACTTCATTACTTCCATAACATTCATACTTTTTTTATTCAAAGGATGTGCGGTATCATGGGGAAAACGCCAACTTTCTTTTGTTGGTGTTTGTTTTGAGACAGGGTCTCATTGTGTAGCTCTGGCTGGCCTAGAACTCACAATGTAGACCAGGCTGACTTCATAGTCAGAGTTCATAGCTTCTTGATTGATATTTTCCTTTAAATTGACTTTTTTTGGTGAGCATGTCTTGGAAACTGTACCCTATCTAAGGACAGTGCCCAGGACAGTAGAATGACAATAGGTGGTATTTGGATGGTGACATCAACTGTGTTCCCGCTCTTCCAAGGGTCCTCATTTAGCTTTGCTTTCCCATGGGTTTCCATCAGGTAACTGAGATATGAAGGAGTGAAGGGGCAGCTGTGCCTGTCACTCTGCCCAAGCTAGAATTTGTGTGTGTGTGTGTGTGTGTGTGTGTGTGTGTGTGTGCTTGTCTATCTGTGTGTAATATAGAATGAATATATAGAATATATAGAAGTAATATAACCCAGGTCAGGAACTCTTGCTGAGCCATCAGTACAGGAAAGAAGTTATGACCTGGCGATCTGACTTCACCCACAGATTTGTCTGTATATACAAAGGTAAAACACACGCTGGTCCCTGAATTGGCTGGAGTGGCTTTGCATGCATGCTCACAGTTCTCTCCCAAACACCTCAGCCTTTCTTCTAAGACGTCACTACTCCTCTCTGTTAAAGAAATGCAAACCCAACTTGTCTATGAAAGGCAGGAAGAATGTGGAATCCAACACCCATTAAACATTCTGTTTATGTTTACTGTTACTTTACACACTGTCTATTCAGTGTGTAAAGAACGAAAAGGAACATTAGTGTGGACTTTATTCCCACCAATAAGACAATAGATTTTAGTGTTCTATGCATTGCTGACTCTGGGAAAAGTCTGATATATTTCACATAAGCAACAAGTATAGATAGTGAGATGAAGAGAATATATAAGCTTAACCTAGGATAAAAAATACAACACTGTATAAACTGACAACATGGCCACTTCATTAAGAGGAAGGTTTTTATTGTAGATAGGAAAGAGAGAACAGCCAGAGGCATCTGAAATAGTCTAGAGTAGAGAGAGGAAATAGACTGAACATGGGGAACACGCTGGATATGGCTAGGGCTATCTGTGAGAGACGGGAGAATGCAAGGAGAGAGAGAAGAGAGAAAATGGAAGAGCAAATGCAGGAACATAGAGAACAGAGTGAGAATAGCAGGGTTATAAGGAGAGGTAGTGGTTGGGGAAAGAGGAGAAAGGGGCTAACATGGATCTGATATGTTGATAGGTGCCATGGGTATATGTTAACTGGTGAGCCATATGTTTCTTTTGCCAGAGGTAAGGGAAGTAACTCCTTTATGTAGACAAGAAATCAGTTTCAAAAGTTCCTGAGGAATGCTGGCTTTTGTCTAACCACTGGAAATCCTTCTAAGTCTAGGTTGAGTTGAGCCAAAACTCAATTTTGAGAGACAAGTCAATGGGCCTGCCCTTTGTCAGGGGAAGTATACTCTGGACCTGACTATTATAAATACAAGTGTTTATATTCACTCCTAGATTATTTCTCCCTTTTTAAAAAGCACTGTGCCATTCTGACTTGTGATAATCATTATTTTTGACATTATAGTAGTACAGAAATATACCCATTCAATAATTTTGTTTTCCAGCAAACAGTTTTCAATTAGTTACAAGATACAGTTAACACTTTATTATAAAATGTGCTTGGTTAGATGYCTTTGCAAAACTGTGAGAGGTTCTAGCAATGGTCTAAACTGATGTTTGATAGTTTGGATTAATACAATTTTTAAAATTCTTTTTTGATACATATCTTGGTCACATCTTCCTCCATCCAGTYCTTCTCTCTATGTAGTAAACTGATGTTTGGTAGAATACACTAATGCAATTTTAAAATTTATTCTTTGATAACTCCTTACATTTATAGGATATACAGATCTTGGTCATGTCTTCTTTCCTCCAGTTCTCTTCCACACATGGCTCTCATCTTTCTTCCAAAGTCATGTCCTTTAAAAAAACCTCATTTCCACAAGAAGTGTATACTGAAAGGAGCCTATTATGGAAAGGAGCCTGTTATGGTTGTCTCCGGAGGGGCACTGCCAGAGCCTTACACATACAGAGGCAGATGCCAGYAGCCAACCATTGGACTGGGCGTGGGGTCCCCAATGAAGGAGTTGGAGGGCGGACTGGAGGAGCTGAAGGGGTTTACAGCCCCATGGGAAGATCAATGAGGTTGGCCACCCAGA
>BDUI01016861.1:0-13178 GCA_002335545.1 Apodemus speciosus
TTTCAAGTGTTATCCCCTTGCCCAGTTTCGCCCCTCCTGGAAGCCCCCATCCCATCCCCCTCCCCCTGCTTCTATGAGGGTGTTCCTCCACCCATCCTCCCACCTGCCTCCCTCGACTCCCCTACACTGGGGCATCTATCCGACCTTCATAGGACCAAAGACTTCTCATCCCACTGATGCTTGACATATTTGAAAAATGTCAAAAATAAGAAGTTTGCGGTACCAGTGTTGATAAAAACTGTACTGTATTATAGCCACACTTACTGCGTTGACTGCTCTCACCTCCACAATGGCAGTGTTAAACAGTTACAACAAARACTGCCTGGCAGAGTAGYTATTCTCTGGCCCCGAGTTACTATTGCTGGACTCATTTCTGCCCCAGACCCCTATTGTAAATATTATTTTCTTATTCATGAAGAAGTTTGTAAGACCTTTTAAAATTATGTACCATATCATCACATTTAACTGCCARTAGTGTTTTTATTTGTTGTTTTCCTTAATGGGTTCTTCCAGGGAATTGTTTCCTTAATATTCTGGGTGTTACTCATATGTGGGACTAGGGTGTGGTCACTAATCAGGGGAAACCAACTAAAACAACGGGAAACAYTTAAGAGAGAAGAAAATGTAACCAGGTATATAGAACACTTCCTGAAGGTCAGATGTGTCTGGGGGTACTAGAATTCTCTTGCAAGGTCATACTCCTGGGGAGTTCTTGTTACTGTCTGGTTACACCCTCAGTGAAAGAAACAGAGTGAACATAGGGTCAGTCATATTCGAGCTGTGTGTGTATGTGTATGCATGTGTGCGTGTGAGTGTGTATGCTCATGTGTATGTTGTATGTGAATATGTACATGTGAGTGTGTGTATGAGTGTGATATGTATGTACATGAGCATATGTRTGCATGTGTATGTGTGTGTTGTTTTGTGTGTATTTATGTGTGCTGTGGGTATATGCATGTGTGCTTGTGAGTTTGTATGCATATTTTACATGTGTATGCATGTGTGAGTGTGTGCGTGTGTAAAAGCTTCTTTTTACATGAAAGTACTTGATGTGGTGATTTTATCTGAATGCTAAAAGAGGAACAAATCATACTGTCTTGACTAGGAATAGCTAGAAAATAAAGATCACTATCGTTTGAATAAACAGTTATTTCCTGGGTTCTTGGAGAGGTGACTGGGTGGAGCGGTTCGCTGTGCCAGCGTAGAGACCTGAGAGCAGACCCCAGCACCCATTTTAAAGCAAACTGGGGTCGCAGGTGCACACGGCCCCAGTACTTGGAGACAGGTAAATCTGAGGACTTTGTCAGCCAGCCTCTGCAACCAGCGAGCTCTGGTGTCTGTGAGAGAGTGTCTCAAAAAAATAAGGCGGAGACGTGATCAAGGAAGAAAAACACCTAATGTCAACTTCTGGTGTGTACAGGGTCCCACAGCGATGTGTGCAAATATGCACATGTGCACACTTATACACACACACAGACATACACACACACACACACATATACACACAGATACACACAGACATGGCTATTCCTGGGTTAGCTTCCAATTGATAATACAAGATGAGATCAGGAGTTCTCTATCTTAAAATTTCAGCCAAGGCTGATGTTTCAATCTCCTAGGGAAGTTGCTTTAATCTGAGTGTGTTTCTCCGTAGCTTATTTTGGGCAATAAATCCATGAATCCATTTCTCTGAAAGTGCCCAACGCTGTGTGTGTGACCGAGGATCTCAGGCTGCACTTCCTAAATGAAAACTGACCCACAGGCAGGAAGCAAGACTCCCTAGGGACTAAAGCCAGCCCTGGCTACTAAGTGTAGATGTGGTTCAGTTAGACTCCTAGCATCATAAAAGGGCAGGATAGCTGGTGTTTTCTGTCTGGGAAGCCGGGTTACTAGCCGGTAAGGGCAAAAGACTGTGTTTGAGTAATTAGCAGGCAGAGGCAGAACTGCAGAAGCTCCACAGGCTGCACTGGTCTCAGAACAGGCCAGGGACCAACCAACGTTTGCTTTTCTTGAAGTTGGAAACTTTGTAACCATGTATGTAGCCCGGCAGTCTCCCCCAAGGCCCCGCCTCCCAGCAGCTCTTTCTGTTTCCCTTACTCTTCCTTGCTTCTCTCTGCTGTAAAGGGCGTGGACCCATCATCCTTCAGTACTATCACTACTACCCGGATTCTGCCTCAAGGGAGTTGGCATTCTCTGGTAAATGGCTGTGTGACTTCTGCGGGAAGCATATCCTAGGGACCTGCCTACCCAGGGGACAGTTAACAGCTTGTAAATTATTCATGATTCCAAGTTGTCATTTAGAGCCACAATTCTTACCCTATAGCCACAGAACAAAAGGGAGGATACACTGACGTTTATGGTGACCCCCCCAAATACAAACAAACTGGACTTATTGACCACTGCATAATCGGCTTGGTTTTGGTGTTGTTATTGTTGGAGACTGGGGAAGGCCTGTCTTGGGAGTATAAGATCAGATGTATTGCATCATTGAGCACTCGCAGTTTGTCTGGATGCTATTTTAAAGGACTCAGTTTTATTCCTTTCCTCCTCCCTCGTGTAGGAATCTTCCTGGGGTTGAGGGAGCTGACTGGTTTGTTCCTTTTCCCTCTCTGGGGTCTCTGGGATGGACCCCATTTTCCCCTAAGGACGAACACTCGCCAAGTTGCTATCACTGGCTGAGAGCCATCGCCCCTTCCCCAGAGGATAGTGGAGCCCTCTGGGATTTATTTATGTTTACAGGATTCTAATGGTCACAACCGTTAAAACAAAACAAAATAAAACATGAAACAAAAGCACCCAACCTACTTCCAGCTAAATATATCTGCAGATGCCGTGCTTCTCTTGTTACTTGCTGAACAGAGAGGTTATATTTTCTTTAAGATTTTTTTTTTAAGTTTTAGAGCACTAGAGTTGGTGTTTAAGTATTTAATTTTAGGTGAATAATGTAAATATCCTTTTAAAATATTATTTTATGTGCGTGGGTATCTTAGCGGCATGTGTCTATGTGCCATGTACATGCCTGGTACCCTTGGAGGCCAGAGGAGGGCACCGAACCCCCGTCAGATCAGCGTGAGCTGCCTGTGGCTCCTGGGTCAGGAACCAGGTGCTCCGGAAGGCAGCCAGTGCTCTTAAATGACAATTTTTCTAGCCCCCTATAAATAAATTCATACGYAAAATTGTCATTTGTTGGGGTTTGCATAAATAAATTCAGAAGTATCACAAAATACCTATTTCCTTTAAAAACCTATACTTTTAAAAAGGATTTATTTTGTTTTTGGTTATGTGTAAGTGTATATGTCTGTATGGGGCGGGTCTGTGCATGTCTGTGTTGAGGCCAGAAGAGGGTGTTGGATCCCCTGAAGCTGGAGTCACAGGCCATCGTGAGCCAAGAGGTGTGGCAGGGAACTGAACCTGGCTCAGTTCCTCCAGGGGCAGGGGCAGGAGCAGGGGCAGGGGCAGGGGCAGGGGCAGGGGCAGGGGCAGGGGCAGGGGCAGGCCGGGCTCGATCCCTCAGCTTTGCCTCCGGCCCCTGCTCGTAGTTTTCTTTAGTGATGGAGAAGCACAGCCATCCCAGAGCAGGTGGTCAGCCAGGATGGTTGTGTTTATGAGATTGTGTTGTGGGTATCTTTCTATTTCTAAAAACTATTATTGTAACATTTATTTCACCATCTTTCAGAGTTCTTTTTGCCTATCACTGTATTCTTTAAGGGTTCGAATTGTAAATGGTATGAACGCTATCATTTCAAATGGGTATGTATGGTTGTGTATTGTCTTGTTCTGCCTTTACTAGCTACTGTAACTTTTTTTAAACGTCTTATTTTGTGCATGGATGAGTGTGTGTGTGTGTGTGTGTGTGTGTGTGTGTGTGTGTGTGTGTACATTTGTGTGTGCCCATGCAGGTGAGCAGATGAGTAGAAGCAGGTTCTTTTCTTTGATCCTGGGGGTCCCAGATCTCAAACTCAGGTGACACTTGGTGGCCCACTCCCTTCCCCACTGAGTGGTCTCCCTCATACCCTCTGCTGTGAATGTTCTCAGTGGTGACACCTTCTTTGTAGCCTTTAAGGCCCTACCACTGGAAGACGTCAGGCAGCACAGTGAAGTCCTTGTGTGAGTCCCATGCCGAGGGCATTTCTTTGAGCACAGAGTGGAAGCAGAGATCTTGAGATGCAGGAGTGCCCTCGGAGCCTTCTGCTGGTGTGTCCACATAGACATTCCCAGCTTTCCGACCGATACTCATGTAATTGGCATTTGATAGCATTTCCTTGTTCTACCTGTACCTTCTGGTGATGACGTCATCGAAGCACCCTGGCGTGTCTCATAATTTGCCTTTCTTGATTAGATTGCTATAGTTTGCTGATTTGGGAATGATTTGTAAGGTCCAGTTGCATCCAGTTTGGATCKTTGCTGTCGAGTTCCGTTGTCTTCCCTCTTCTCAGTTGGCTCATAGTATTCTTTGCAACTTACTTAATTTGAAATTCTGATTTCTCCAGAAGATAAAATTTAATGTTTAAAAGTGAAAAAAAAATAGACTGAAAAGCAGCTTGACTTCTTTACAGCTGCTTCCTGATTTATTATAGGGGTGTGTCCACCAACAACACAAAACCGACAACAAGACCCCCAGTAAACTGGCACCGCGGCGGATGTTAAAGCGCAGACTCTCCCTACCGCACTGAGAAGCCTACCGCCGTACTGCACCTCGTCACGGAGACTGTTCAGTGTGACTGAGACCTGCGGCTGGCTGCCACTGCCTAGAATATAGTTCCACATGGCTAGTCCTAGAAAAGTCACATTTATAGCCTGTAGTACAGCCCCTACTGACTGCCCCTCGCTTCGTGCCTTGTGTTGTTGAAGAATTGTAATCCAAACCATCCTAAGTCAGAAACCATCTGTGTCATTATTTAAGATTTTATTAGAGAGAGAGAGAGAGAGAGAGAGAGAGAGAGAGAGAGAGAGTCAGTCAGAGGACAACCTGTAGGAGCTGCTCTCTCCTTCTGCCATCTAGATCCTAGGGATTGAACTCAGATTGTTTGGTGTCTTTATACCTGCTGTATATTTATATATTTATTTATCTGTATATTTCAAGAAACATGTAAAGAATGGTAGATCACACCATTTAAGTGGGAAACCATTTCTTTTTGTATTTAAAGAAACCAATTAAGAAATCTAATGCAGTTACTTTAAAAAAAGATTTATTTATATGAGTATGCTGTAGCTATCTTCAGGCACACTCCAGAAGAGGGCATCAGATCTCCGTAGATGGTTGTGAGCCACCATGTGGTTGCTGGGAATTGAACTCAGGACCTCCGGAAGAGCAGCCCGTGCTCTTAACTGCTGAGCCGTCTCCTCAGACCTAATGCAGTTAATTTTAAGTGATATATAATTGTACTTAAAGACACCGATCGGGTATTTTCAGTATGTACGTTTAAAAAAGTCATAGTAACTGCTGAAAGGGTAAACCCTTGTCCACACATTAGGAAGCTCAGAAGATAGAGCCTTCAGGAAACTTGACAGTTAAGTTAGGTGTGGTTTGTGTTAGACTGAAAGCAGCCCCGTCAAACCCTGGAAATCAAACCAGACAGTTACAGGGAGACGCCAAGCAAGGAGCAGGGGAAAGGAACGGGGAGACAGCCACGGGGACTGACTGGAAGCTGACTTCCTTCCCAAGATGCTGCTGAGTGGACAGCTGCACAAAGTTACTTTCCATCTGGCTTTGTGAACTAAAGACCAACTGTGAGTGAAGTCCAAGTCTTCCATGTGGCTGTCCTGAATTGTCGTTTTTCAGTTTGTTCGATACAAACTGTCATTTCTAGCACGTGTTAATATGTATCTAACATGAGGCACAGCAAGCGGACATCGACACTGTATCATGACCGTTGAGTCTGTTACTTCTGTCGCTTCCCAAGGGAAGCTGGAGGAGGACWTGAGCAGTTATATCCTTCGCAGCCTGAGTTTTCTGTTTAAGCCTTGAGACATGGAATGCACACACTGGATTATTACTTGGTTTTAACTGTCAAGTCCTGATTCCAGCAGACATGTTTAACCTGTTTCAGGTGTGTGTCTCTGTCCCTGTCCCGGCTGTGTGAGCTGTTGTCAGCTCTGTGTGAGCTGTTCTCAGGAGGAGAAGAGACCATTAAGGCTTGCGCACCCTTCAGCCTAAGGAGAAGGCCGCGCATCGCCTGACATTGTTTTAGCATGTTTTCAAGCAGACACACAATCCTCCGCCACCAGAGGAGAATTTTAAGGAACTATGCATGTATTTTATGACACAGCGTCCGTCCTTCCTTCTGAGAAGAAGATGGGCCACTAGAAGATGTAGTGAGCTGATTCAGGTGCCTCACAGACTAACTTACCCACAAGTCAGAAAGGCAATGCCTTTAAAGGAGTGTCCCTGTCACGTGAGTTTCGAGAGCCAGCATGGCTGGCTGATGGAATCCACATCTGCCTGAGCAGCAGGCACCTCACTGATCCAACTCTGCCCAGCACTGAACGCGTTATCTTTTTTTTTTAATTAAAGGTTTATTTTATTTATATGAGTACACTGTAGCTGTCTTCAGACACACCAGAAGAAGGCATCAGATCCCATTACAGATGGTTGTGAGCYACCATGTGGTTGCTGGGAATTGAACTCAGGACCTCTGGAAGAGCAGTCAGTGCTCTTAACCACTGAGCCATCTCTCCAGCCCCTGAACATGTTGTCTTAACATGTGTGTGAAACAGGCCAGGGCTGGATGAACAAATTCGACAAGGAATTCTCTTACTGACCAACTGTAAGCATTTTCCCTGATTTTAAAGAGATATGTCATCTATTTAGTCATTTAGCAAGGACACATGAATGGGAAGGACCAGGTACTGTGGAAGTCTCAAAGAAACATTTTAAATGCAGGCAGTGTCACTAATGGCCCCTCAGGCACAAACAGCCTTCTTAGTCTCTTTTATTAATCCCAGCACTTGGAAGGTCACTGAGTGTAAGGCCAGCCTGGCCTACAAAATTAGTTCTAGGACATCCAGGGCTACATAGTGAAACCCTGTCTCCAAATTTAGAGGAGGAGGAGGAGAAGGAGGAAGAAGAGGAGAAAGAGAAGGAGAAAGAGGAGGAGGAGGAAGAAAAGGAAGAAGAAAAAACGGGAGAGGGAGTGGGGATCTCCCTTTCAGTTTTCCCCAAAGGTGGTTTTCAAAATGGGGGCATGTGACCAACAGTGAAGTGATGTAATAGGGACATGGCTGTCTCTGGAGGCCAGTCTTGTGTTCCTATAATGGTGCAAGGGGCAGAGGTATCAGTTTCTTACTCTCCCCCCGCCCCCCCGTCCCCTCTGCTTTCTAGGGTTTATCCTTCAGGCCTGTCAGGGAGTCCGGCCCTCGCTCCCCAAACATGAGACTGAAGATGTGGTTTTTATTCCATTTGTGTTCGTGAACTAGTGTATAAATTGTGTTGCTGAAACAGAAGAGTTAATAACTCTGGTAAGCTATCTGATCTAGTAATAACAGCCATATGTATCTGCTTTGTAATTAGTAATGCCGCTGGTATTTAAAAGTGTTTCCTTGCGGCTTCTCAGTACCTAATCTTTCCCACTCGTGTCTCTGCTAAATGACTAAATGGTAGATTGGATATTTAAAATAATTTTGGTGGAGAACTTACAGGAAAAAAGTATTTACTGTCAGCAAGAATATTCCGTGCCTCATCCAGTCCTGGTCTGTTTCACACCTTTGTTGAGATAATGTGTTCAGTACTAGGGAGATAGATTAATCAGTGAGGCACTTGCTGCTCAGGCAGGAGAAACCCAAGTTCAGTTCCCAGGACCCATGTACAAGCTGGGTACTGCAGCATTCACCCCGGAATCCTGGTGTTGGGGAGCAGATCTCATGGGCTTGAGAGCCAGCCAGCRTAGCTGAAGTGGAGCCTAGGGTTTACTTAGGAACCCTGTTTCAAAAATTGGATGACTCAGGACCGGAGAACACCGGTGTTCACCTGACCCACACAGTGAGCGTGCTCAGAGTCTAGAAGACCGTGCCAAACACGAAAGGCTGGGGTGTCACTGATTGACCTGAGGTATACATTAAAKCAATCGCAGTCACACGTTCCCTGGAAATCCCCCTCAAGTCCCAAGCCACTTTTACTGACCTCTSGTTGGTTGAGAAATGAGGATCCGACTCGTTCATTGGCGGTTGGTTGCCAGCACTTCCTGATGGAAACGTGTGGTGTGCGCAGAGTGTGCTTTCACCAGCAGTGAGCAGTGACAGATTTTGGATAAGTGGGTGTGAAGCCACGAAACAGCAGACCTGCAGGGAGGTGCGTAAACTAGCGTCCTCACAGAGCATTGCTGTGGAAGRTTGAATTCAGCGCGTGTTTCACTACTTAGTAAGGACTGGGACAACTCACTCCCCATTGCTGAAGCGCCCTTTCTCCCAAGCTGTGCACAGTGCATGAGACAGGCGTGCCCTTCCGTGCTTCCTTTCGTACCTACAAAGCCTGCTGTATACACACATGTACACATAGAGCAGTTGATAAACTGGTCGTAGGAGCCTTTTACTTTGATCTCAAGAATGGCATTTTAACTAAAGTTCAGTAAAACCGTTTCATGGGTATACTCACACAGTAAATATAATATATATAATATATATTATATTACATATATTTTACTACCCATAAACATCAGTGAATTCTGTGATCACCTGAGAGCTGCGAGTGTCTGAAGACCAAGATAGGGGAGGGGCAGTAAAATGTCTCATGCCATGTCTAGCAACTGATCCATGTGATGCAAAAGTTTTCAAGTCTTATAAATTGCAAAATGTTTCTTGATATGAAAACATGGACATGGGACTAAATTGGAAAAACTAAACTGAAAAGCACAAACAAGTACCAGCACATATGTGTCCCTGAGTGGTTTAGGAAGCCACGCCTCCCATCTCCAGAGAGCAGGAAACCACGCCTCCTGGTTATTGTGAGCAGGAAGCCACGCCTCCTGGGAGCCACAAGCTCTCCTTATTTCTTCCTCCACTTTCCATGTGTATTGAATATGAACAAAATGGAGAAAGTACATTGTAGACTCACACAGTCCCACAAGCAGTGTATTGACAGGAATGTGTAGGGATGTCTGGTTGTGTTCCGAAGTTTTATTTCAAAAAGTGGCATAACGGAGCATGTTATGTTTTTCATCTTCCTGTTCTTATTGTTTTTATACATTTAACCATGCGGTAAATCACAAATYATCCCCTATGGATAATGTGAGGGATGTGTTCCTTCTCCCACATATCCTGTCCCCGGGGGCAGAGCTATTGGATGAGGTGGCGAACGCATGTTCAGTGTCACAGCTAAACCAGCCTACSGTCAGGTTGAACTTTTGGTTTCGTGTTAGGTTCCCATTGCCAGGCAGTTTCCTTGGTCCTGAGTGGCAAATGGCGACACAGAGTTTTTATCTTTGGGTCCCGAGGTCAGAAGTCGGGGATTGGCCTAACAGTGCAAACGGGGCGTCCACGAGCCGGGCTCCTTCTGAAGGTGTCGGGGTCGGGTGATGCGAGGCTCTTCCTCTCCCTTGCCATCCTCTGGGGCTGCCACATCTCCCTGATGCCACTTCCACAGCCGCAGCCTGGCTTCATCATACTCTCAAAGCCCTTTTAATTTATTTCAGGGGCAGGTATCACTATGTAGTCCTGGCTTATTTGTTTATTATTTGGGGTCAGATCTCAATATGTAGACTAGTCTGGCCTTGAACTCACAGAGATCAGCCTGCTGGGATTGAATGCAGGCAAGAGCACTTCTGTTCCAGGGGTCTCTGGCACCCTCTCCTGGCCTCCAAGGGTGCCACACACGGTACATTTACATACAGGCAAGTCAAACACATAAACACTCAAACACATAAAGTAAAAATAAAATCTTAAAAAAACAAAAAAAAAAACCAACAAGCACATGCGCCACAGTCCTTTTTGTCATGTAAGCCACCATGTATCCCGGGGATGAGGGTGGAGGTAACTTTGGCTGAGGCCTTATCTGATTTATATAAATGTGAACTTTTAGTGTAGAGAAGTTATTTTGACTCACTATANGTCAGGTTGAACTTTTGGTTTCGTGTTAGGTTCCCATTGCCAGGCAGTTTCCTTGGTCCTGAGTGGCAAATGGCGACACAGAGTTTTTATCTTTGGGTCCCGAGGTCAGAAGTCGGGGATTGGCCTAACAGTGCAAACGGGGCGTCCACGAGCCGGGCTCCTTCTGAAGGTGTCGGGGTCGGGTGATGCGAGGCTCTTCCTCTCCCTTGCCATCCTCTGGGGCTGCCACATCTCCCTGATGCCACTTCCACAGCCGCAGCCTGGCTTCATCATACTCTCAAAGCCCTTTTAATTTATTTCAGGGGCAGGTATCACTATGTAGTCCTGGCTTATTTGTTTATTATTTGGGGTCAGATCTCAATATGTAGACTAGTCTGGCCTTGAACTCACAGAGATCAGCCTGCTGGGATTGAATGCAGGCAAGAGCACTTCTGTTCCAGGGGTCTCTGGCACCCTCTCCTGGCCTCCAAGGGTGCCACACACGGTACATTTACATACAGGCAAGTCAAACACATAAACACTCAAACACATAAAGTAAAAATAAAATCTTAAAAAAACAAAAAAAAAACCAACAAGCACATGCGCCACAGTCCTTTTTGTCATGTAAGCCACCATGTATCCCGGGGATGAGGGTGGAGGTAACTTTGGCTGAGGCCTTATCTGATTTATATAAATGTGAACTTTTAGTGTAGAGAAGTTATTTTGACTCACTATARACTTGTTTTATTAAGTTGCATTTCCTTTATTATTAACCAGGTTATGCAGCCTTCCTAAGATTTGTGCTCATTCATTTATTTTTTTTCTGTGAAAGCATACATGTGCTTTGYTCACGTTTGGGGTGGTGTTAATTTGCTTTTCTATCATTGATTAGAAAGTGCTCTTTGTATGTTATGGATCTCGTGCTTTTCTATTTATTTAGATATTACAGGTTATTCCTCTTCCCCAGTTTGGAACTTGTGTGTTATTAGTTTGTTTCTTTTTGTTGATTTGGATGTACAGTGGCTTTTAATTTTTGATAAAGTTGATTCTGTGTGTGTGTGTGTGTGTGTGTGTGTGTGTTTTACTTAACATTATTTTTACCCTTAACATAGTGAATATTTCTTCATTGTTATTTTTTCCCTCCAACACTCAGAGTGTATGATGCAGGAGAATCATTGAGTTTGAGTCCATCTTACATAGCAGAGTCTCTTTAAAAACAAGTTTTATTGTCCCTAGTGTCTAAAACTCTGGTGTCGAAAGCAGAGGGGAAGTGAGTGACCGTGGGTATTTTTGTGGCCCTATGTTCACAATTGCCTTAGGATTAGGAAAATCAAGTATCCATGGTAGATTGTCAGGCAGTTAAAGAATTTCAGTTTTCACTTCAAGCAGAAGAAAGTCTCTGTGTAGAAAGCCCAGGTTGCAGTGTACACACCCATCCCGAGTTTGGGGACCTCTTGCCTAGCGTACGGTGGCCAGACTCACTTTCCGGCAGAGTATGCACTGACTTGCTTGGAACATCCGGGAAAGGCGTGTCGCCACACCATGGATGGAGTAGAGACTGGAGCTGGCATTTCTGTGATGTTTTATATATGGCAGACACTCAAGGAATTCAGTTTCAACAAAGCCCTTGTGGCTGGAATTCAACAGCCTTGATCTCAGCACCTTTTGTCGGTGGCTTCAGTGGAATTCTGTGCTCAGCAGGCACGCCCACTTTGGGGAAGTCTGGAAACGGTCAAATAGGGAAGCTGGGTAATTCCATTTTTGCCAAAACAGACACGGTGATTTAAGATTTTTACACCGGAACTTAGCAACATTCTGAAAGCCATTTAGGTGAAGAGTGGGGCATCCAGACAGGTTCAGCTGCACTTCACTGTGTAGCCCAGGCTGTGCTTGAACTCACGTTTCCTGTCTCCACCCACAGAGGTGGGCTCACCATTGTTAGTGTGCTGAGGGTTAGACCAAGGGTCTTACTAAGGAAATGCTCAATTACTGACTTGTACCCGGGCCTCCCAATTGATTCTCCCTTATTTTGATTTTGAGATGGGGGGTCATACCTTATCTCAGGCTGGCTGGTTCTTAATAATCCCCCTGCCTCGGCTTCTTGAGTGCTGGCCTTACAGATCTACCAGGGTCTTGCTCTGTCTAGCTCAAGCTGGTCTCTGATTTGAGTCCCACCCCACCCCGCCTTTGCTTCCTGAGCTCTGAGACTGTAGTTCTCCATCAAGGTGCTTGGCCATCTTTAAATCATCTGCTTTTACCTCTGCCTTGAGATCCCTTTAATTCATTCACCACAACTATAGTGCTCATCTTGTGCATCAAAGAGCCTCTGTCTCTTTCTCTTTGTGTGTCTGTTTGTTTTTCTCTTTCTTTTGTTTCTCTGTTCCTCTGTCTCTCTTTGTGGGTCGCTCTGTCTCACTCCTCTCACTGAGACAGCGCCTCACTATGTAATCCTGGAACTAGATAGATCAGGCTGTCCCCAAACCTCACACAGATCCACCTGCCTCTGCTCCCCAGTTGCTGGGTGTAAGGCGTGCTTTTTTCCTGTTCTTCTTTACCACGTATCTATCCCACGTGTCTATCGTCATGACCGTCATGACGTATTGGGCAAGGAAGGTTGAGTGGGGCACCACCTTTGCCTCTTGCACCATATACTTTTTTTTAAATCTGGTTTTGGAAAAAGACAGAATAGTAATTCCACAGTGCACTATGGAAACAAAAGAGTGCTTGCTGTGAACCTGGGAGGTTTGGGGGCATCGGAAGCTTTCCTCAAAGAGGTACAGCCAAGCAGAGCAGCGAAGCAAGTCCTGGGATGTCTAGCCCGCCCCTCCCCCAGGGGCCACACAGTGAGGACCTGCAGAGTRGCCGCTCACCTACAGAGCAGCATTCCTCCGTGCATGCGCTTCTTCATCTTCAGTATGCAACTCCACCCTCAGCAAGGAGGTGAGGCTTTGGAAACCACAGTCAGATGTGAGGGACTCCACACATCAGCAAGGGAGCCTGCTCATCAAATAGCGGGAAGTTTTCTCCAAACAAATTGGTTCCTTTTCAGCYTAGACAAATGCTTAACCCAGTGTTTGTTTTGCATACAGTTAAGGGGTTTAGTGAAGGTTTATTTATTTGGTAAGAAGTAGGATACATAAGTTATGAGTTTTTTTTTT
>BDUI01016870.1:16748-39473 GCA_002335545.1 Apodemus speciosus
GCCTGCCTCTGCCTCCCAAGTGCTGGGATTAAAGGCGTGCGCCACCAACGCCCAGCTCATTTTTGGTTATCTTAAACTGGTTTGATGTGGTCACAAATTCCTGTGCAAAAGGTGTCACACCGGCAGGTAGACATGTGCCCATGTGCATTGTGGGACTGCTTTTCATCAGTACCTCACAGTCCTTCATTGTCATAGGTGTCTCCAAACAAAGCATCCGAGAACGGATTTGGGACTACATGGAGTCCCATGATATAGCTGACTTCCCCCGACCCGTTCACCACAGGATCCCCAACTTCAAGGTACAGAAGTGTTCCTGGGGTTGTTAGAAGGGGATCAAGCTATTCGTGTCTGTGAGACAGCTCCACTGCTTTCTGGTGGGATGGATTTGGGGACACAGTGTGCGGAGGCAGAGTCCAGAGGGCTGGAGGGCACGTGGTGTTTGGACGAGTCCTACTCCATTACCCTGTGGGCCACAGTCTCTGCACTGTGGCGGCTCCCAGTGCTTCTCACGGAGCTGGCCTCCTTCAGCCACTGGGGGTGGGAGGGCTTGTGGAGCCCACGGAGGGAAGCCCAGCCTTTAGTACCAGCCCTGGGCCTCAGTGTCCTAACCGTTCAAAATATAAGTCAGCCCAAGATGACTATTGCTGATAGTTTGCATGGAAAAGAGTTTGCCTTAAAGAGGCAGTGTAAGGCAGGTACTGGTTTAGGAGTTTAAAGTCATCCACAGCTACATTGTGAATTGAGAGAGAGAGAGAGAGGGAGAGAGGGCGGGAGGGAGGGAGGGAGGGAGAGAGAGAGGGAATTTTTGTTTTTGTTTTTGTTTTTTTGAGACAGGGTTTCTCTGTATAGCCCTGGCTGTCCTGGAACTCACTCTGTAGACTAGGCTGGCCTCGAACTCAGAAATCCACCTGCCTCTGCCTCCCAAGTGCTGGGACTACAGGCGTGCACCACCACCGCCCGGCTGAGAGAGAGATTTTTGAAAAAAAATCTGAAGTGTTTTGTGAAGACTTACCTAGGCTGACGACCAAGGCGTCCGTCAGCTTAAAACCGGGCATCCACCAGCACCCTGTGTTTCCTGGACTTTCCCCCTACACTGGCCTAGCTCTGGTCCTGACTGAGCGCGCTGCAGACTGGAGGCCATCCCTCCTTGTAGTTTTGTGTCTGTGTTCTGTGTTCTGTGGGAGACAGATGGAGTGCAGGGAAGGGGCACAGGAAGCACAGGACCAGCTCCTGGGCTCAGGACTGAATTAGACAAATGGCCTCGGGGCATCCTGCTCCTTGACTGGCTGGTGCCTACAGAAGCTCTGTTCTTTTGTGGAAATCCGTCAGACTCTGCACTTGAAATTTTTTGCTCTTTTCAGAGTTTCCGTTCCAAAAAAACTGAGTTCTGGATTAGCCCCTTCCCACCCTGTGTTCTTTCTGTCTCCTCGGGGGAATCTGGGCGGATACTGGGCTGTGATGCCCTTGTCTTCATAGTGACAACACAGTCACGTCTACACAGGGTGCTTCTCGGGCTGCAGAGCATTTCCCACACCTGCATGCTTTCAGTGCGGCCAGAACCATTAAAGTCAACCCAGACGCTCCTCAGAGAAACGCCCGCTTCCTGGTGCTGGAGGTAAGGGTGGCACTGTCTCTGCCCAACTAGGGGTCCTACCTGGCTGGCCAGAGCATCAGAGACCTGGAAGTCTTTGCTGGGACACAGGAAGTGAAAGTGGACCCTGATAAGCCCCTGGAAGGTGTCCGCTTACTGGCGCTGCAGGTAACTCCACTTTCTCAAGGGGCCCTCAGTCATGAAGGCTCAACTTCCAGCCGACTGCTGCGTGGGCGCAGGGTATTGAGCTAGACTGCTATGGCTACAGTTCACAACCTCTGTTTCTTCACTACATTGTTGCTGTTCTATTCCTTTAAACAAAAATCTCCTCAGTTAGAAATCTGATACCTTGTCTCCCAAACAGCAGAGTCTGGGCATAAACGTGTGGGCCACTTCTCAAAGCAAAGGGAGCAGCCCAGCATTGGCTTAAACTGCATTAGAGCATCTCTGTCGGCATGAGAAGAGAACCTGGTGTGCATTTTAATGCTCCTAGCTCTTAAGCAACTATAACTCCCAAAGCAGGCAGAGTGATTAAACGACAGAGCCGCAAAGGTGTCATGGAAGGACTCGGTTAATGTAATGTTGACTGTAGCTCCGCTGAGCCAGGTCGGCTGCTGTTGGCACTGCATGTCAGGCATGGGGCTTTGGAAATCCCCCGGGAACTGGCAGAGGCTGTGGGGGTGACTTGCTTGTCTCCCACTGCTGTCACAGTAATACAGAAGTCTCAACTATCCAGGATACCTTCCACATGGTCCAGGAAGGAAGGGCGCAATGCGGGGCTTCTACCCTGTGCTTTAAGCTGAGCAGGATCTGGCCCATGAGACTCCAGGGAGCAGCGGGGAGCTGTGGCCCATGGGGGTGGCACAGGATGGACACTCTCCTGTATTGTCACCTGCAGTTCCCTTGGGGTCCTCAGGGAAATCAGACAGGAGAAAGGAAGCAGCCTGGGTCTGCTCCGGTGTTCCTTAGCCCATGTCCCTTTCCTCCTGCAATGGGGAAAACATGTTTTTGCCCTGTAGTTGACTGACTGTCTTCTCCCTCAAAGAGCAAAAAAACACTGCTGGTCCCAACACCTCGACTGAGGACAGGGCTGTTCAACAAGATCACACCACCCCCTGGAGCCACCAAAGACGTGCTGAGGAAATGTGCCACTTCCCAGGTGAGTGCTGGAACCCCTCCCCAAAGTCAACGCCCTCAGCAGCTCCATCCCTGCAGTGGGTCCTTGAATAGATGGTTTGGCCAGGTAGAAATGCTTGTTAGAGAGCTGGGGAGACCCAATATCTGGTACCCTGGCGCCCTCTTGTGGTGGGTTTGGCACTGTGCACCTGTGCTTGCTGAAGCAGCGATGGCCCCTCTGCAGAGCAGTCTGGGAGGCGCCTGTCATTTGGGACCGCTGACAGGAGCCTGATTGCCTGTCACCAGATACTTCACAGTTCTACTAAACTGGTCTGGAGACACACTCGAGGGATGGAGAGGCAGGGTTCGCATCTTGTGTAAAATAACACTTGGTGGCTTTTTAAAGAACCACAAACCCCGTGTCATTTCCATAAAGGGATTGTCCCCTGAGTCTAACATGGAGCGGCTGATTGAGTCACTGTTTCCTCGTAACTCTTCTTACTGAAAAAAATAGAATCCTCAGGGGGCAGCAACTGGAATGTAAAAAAAATAACAATAAAAAAATAAAATAGACTTAAAAAACAGAATTGCCTATGGCTAACAAAAATGTGTACACTATGCTATAAAGATAGAATGTGTGTGCATAGAAGGCTGGATTTGGTGGTGCACATCTGGAATCAGCTGCTGGGCAGGCCTGTGGGAGGACTCCTGGCCCAAACCTGCCTTGACCTCATGGCAAGACTGAGTCTCAGAATAAAGATTAACAGGAAGCGTGTGTATGTATGTGTGTGTATGTATGTGTGTGTATGTGTGTGTATATGTGTGTATGTATGTGTGTATGTATGTATTGTGTGTGTATATGTGTATGTGTGTATATGTGTATGTGCATGCATTTGTGTATGTGTGTGTATTTGTGTGTATGTGTGTATGTACATATGTGTGTATGTATGTGTATATATGTATTGTATGTGTATATGTGTATGCGTGTATCTGTGTATTATATGTGCGTGTGTGTATGTATGTGCATGTATGTGCATGTGTATGTATGTGTGTATGTATATGTGTATATATGTATTGTATGTGTATGTGTATATGTGTGTGTATTATATGTGCATGTGTGTATGTATGTGCGTGTGTGTGTGCATGTGTATGTATGTGTGTATGTATATGTGTATGTATGTATTGTATGTATATATGTGTATGTGTGTATGCATGCATTTATGTATGTGTGTGTGTGTGTGCATATGTGTAATGCACCTCACTAGAGCCCCTCTGCGGCATGTATGAGGCCCTGTATTCCATCCCATCTCTGAAAGAAAATGGGGAAAGATTTTTAGAAAGAGAAGGAGAAGTAAGATGAACCCAGGTTCGGGCCAGTCCCCGGCCCACAGCCCAGGGTTCTCAGAGACGGTGGTGCTCTGTCCCAGGCCTCCTCTCAGGCAGGGAGGAGCTCATTCCCATGGCCACAGAGGGAAGGCACAACGGGTGGGTGCTTCGGGCATGCCCAGCGGCGTGCTTTAGGCAGACCCACACTGATCTTGCCAGGTCTCCGTCTGGCCTGCTACAGAGGCACAGCCCCTTCCCACTTTATACAGGCTTCTGATGATCAGGACAAGTGGCTGCCCTTGGGAAGGCACAGCCACACCAGGGTTCCTGTCGTGTCTAAGGTGCATCACCTGTGGTCTCATTTCAGACATGCGTCCTGGTGCCCCTGCACCGCGAGGGACTGGAAGCTCCTGTGACTCACGGGGCTCCGTCCTGCTTGTGGGCCTCCGACCCGAGGCTCTCTGTGGCGCTTACCACCATTAGTGCGCGCGTGCGTGCGTGCGTGCGTGCGTGCGACTCTGTGGTCTGCGCCCTCTGGCCACCTTCCTGGGATAGGGTCCGGAGGAGACTCGCCCTCCGATTACTCAGAACTGGCTGTCCCAGGACACTGCCCCCTGGAGGGTGGTGTGGGACTCACACCCACTCTGCCCACTCTCACCTGAGTGACCTCTGCTTCACCGCTCCCTTCACAGGGTGTGCGGCACTTCAGCGTCCCAGTGGGCTTGGATTCCAGTGTCCTCGTGGATTTGGTTGTGGTGGGATCTGTTGCTGTGTCTGAGAAGGGTAAGCTAGAGACAGGCCGTCTGGATGTTCCTGAAGGCTGCCCTGTGCACGCGGAGTGTGACGGGTGGGAGGGGTCGGGTCGCACATCTCAGCTAACGCCATCTGGAACATCTCACAGGCCTGCATGGAGGCCTGCTTATGGTTGGGATTGTCCAACATGAACTTTTAGCAGACTGGTGAGCCGTAATCTCTCTCCTGCCTTTAGTTTAGATTTTTAAAGATACAGTGTTGCTGTTTAGCCCAGGCTAGCTTACAGTCTCCACATAGTATCTCCTATACTGTATACTCATAGTCATCTTCCCTCAGGTTCCCAGTCTCCCGTCCACCTCCTTCCAGATCCCCATGAGTATGTGCCACCATGGAGGACTGTGGGTCTCAACCTCTGGGTCGTGACCCCTCTGGGACTCACGCATCACATAGCCTGCTTATCAGATATTTACATTATGATTCAAAACAGTAGCAAGACTACAGCTATGATGTGCCACTGGAGTCATCATATGGTTGGGGTCAGCACACCGTGAACTTTATTAAAGGGCTGCAGGTTAAGACAGTTGGGAACCTCCTGCCTGCCTGTCTCCTGCCTCAGCTCACCTGGCTGTGTAGTCTGCACATACTGTCTGCTGTCCCTCTGTCCCTTCGTCTCTGTCTCATTCCTTTGCATTCACGTGCATCTCTGACTGTCAGCAGCTCAGGCAGGTCTCCGTCTCAGGCATCTTGGTGGTGTGCTTGCTCCTGGGTGACACTGCAGTGACGGATGCCCAGACTCCAGGCGAGGAGAGCCCAGGTCCGCACTGGAAGCTGACGGCCGTTACTGCTTGCTCACTGCTTCAGTCCTTGTTCTGCTCCCTGCACGGGCCCACGGCTGTGACGCTCACTGCGCCCAGCCTCCCCTTTCCATCCGCCTTTTCTTCCTGGGACAGAAAAACCAAACACCCGTCCCTCGAAGTAGCGCTTGCTGGCAGAACCGTTGCCCTCCTCTGAGCCAGCCTCTGAGTGCTGACAGCAAGTCTGCACCACGGCACCTGGCCTGCCCACTGCTTTCACAGTGTCTTGCTGTCACAACAGACCCCCAAGTGTCAGCATGGTCACTGCACATCGGAGGCTCCCTCAGTCACTGTGCACTTTCAGTGTTTGGTGCCTGTGGGTTCGTGTCCTGGGGCTGCCGTGGGTAGTGGTGGACAAGAGGAACTCTGGGATCCCGTCCTCCCCACAGAGGCCTGACAGGAACCCACTTCCGCTGTGCCCCCCCCCCCATCCCTTAGGCTGGCGAATTGGGAAGGGAGAAGGCTATGCTGATCTCGAATATGCCATGATGGTGTCAATGGGAGCTGTCCATGAGGGGACACCAGTCGTCACGATCGTCCATGACTGCCAGGTACTCCCTGCAGACCTGTCACCAGTGTCCCTGCCAACTGCTCCAGGAGTTGGGGGTCGGGGAGACACCTGCTCCTCAGGTGTGCTGTTCGAGGTGTCGATTGGCAACTCTTGGATTCTGCTGTAACCTGACCGTCCGCTCCCACCCTGTCCAGGTCGTTGACATCCCTGAGGCTCTTCTGGAGGACCACGACCTCACTGTTGACTACATCCTCACTCCCACCAGGGTCATTACTACAGGCTGTACACGCCCAAAGCCAACAGGCATCCTGTGGTCCAAGGTGGGTCATCACCTCGGCTGATGCGGTGTACTGTAGTGGCTCTCCTCTCATGGTGATCCTTGTGTGTCCATTAGCCTGTGTGGGTGATATTACCTACAACTTTGAATGGTGTAGCCCGAGTCACCTATTCAGGCCGAGTCCTAAAGACTTTTCCAGAAAGCAGAGATGGGGAGGGAGGTCAGCGCACCTTGGGTCCCTTGCCGGTGGTTTTCATTCTCTCTGTCTCTGTTTCTGTGTGTGTGTTCATGTGTGTGCATGTGTAGAGGTCAGAGGTCAGCCCTGGATGGCATTCCTCAGGGTACGCACCACCACACCCTGTGGGATTCCCAGTTTTGGGGGTTGGACTTACGGCTTGTGGTGCTGGGCAAGTGCTTTGCCGCTGAGCTGCCCCACAGCCCTTTGATTATTTCATTTTGGAGGCAGGGTTGACTGCTTCGGCCTCTCAGGTAGCCAGGGTAACAAGCCTGCGGTGCCGGCCCTGACAAGGGATTGCAGACGTCTAGATGATTGATGGGTGAAAGTCAAATCTGTGTTTAGTTTTTGGAGGATGGAGTAATTATCTTCCGTGTGATTAATAAATAGCGTTTTCATTTCATGTGGTGTGTTGACAGAGTGTAGTGACCATTCCTTATCACCAGCGAGGAAAAGCAGGTCCCACGTCAGCCTGGGCAGCAGCAGCAACCTCGTTCTGTAAGCCCAGATGTGGCTGAGCCAAGGGGGTTGGGACCTGTGGAGAAGTGAGCCAAGCCACGCCGGGCATCTTCATGCCCTACTCCACACAGGCTGCTCTAGAGGAGTGGCGCGGGCTCCGTGGTAGCCTGAGCAGAGGCTTGCCCGCATCTTGGTTTAGCTACTCAGCTTGGTAGGAAAGCAACCTCAGAGTCTGAGAGCTGACCTCACGTGCACACTGTAGAGAGCTGGTGTGCACACTGTAGAGGGCTGACCTCACGTGCACACTGTAGAGAGCTGGTGTGCACACTGTAGAGAGCTGGTGTGCACACTGTAGAGAGCTGGTGTGCACACTGTAGAGAGCTGGTGTGCACACTGTAGAGAGCTCACATGCACACTGTAGAGAGCTCACATGCACACTGTAGAGAGCTCACATGCACACTGTAGAGAGCTGACCTCATGCACACTGTAGAGAGCTCACGTGCACACTGTAGAGAGCTGACCTCATGCACACTGTAGAGAGCCTGCCTTGGAGTGATGGCTGTTCTCTCAGTGTTTCCTCACCAGCTCTGTGGCCCCCAAAGAAAGGAGAAAATTGACTGTGGTGGCTGTGAAGTGTCAGAAACGACTAAACAGGTCTGACTCCTGGTCCGCTGCAGGTACCGTTGTTGTTGTTTGGGCTGAACCTGCGGGCTCAGTTCAGGCAGTCACCAGCAAACGGGCTGCTGACGGAGCCCGGGTCTGCGGGGGCCTCACGCTTCCAGCCGTATTTGTGCGCATGGCTCAGGCATGTGGCTCCTCCTCTAAAACGCTGTGCCCATGTGGTGGTCTGCAGGTAGTTGGGATACTGTGCCCAACTGCACCAACTATTGGGGCCCCAGGTGGCCTGTGGCCTGTGCAAAGCCCTATAGGCTGGCCCTGAGCTCGGCAAGCTGTCCATTTAGCAAGTTGGCGGCATTGTGCTAGGGAGTGTTTTACAAGTCCTGCTCCAGGTTAGACCCGCCTGGCTGTGCCCACAGGCCCAGGCCTCCCTTTGACCCGAGATACTCCAGAGCAGGTAAGGGACTCCATCCCGGCCACAGGCAGGTGCAGCAGAAACCCCCGCCCTCCTGGAGGTGGGCAGGGAACGGCCTTCTGTGGCCTGCGAGTACCAGTGACTGCAGGAGCCTCTTGTAGATGGGCAGCCCACTCGGGAGCCCCAGTTCTTTCTACTTCCTGGCCCGCCCTCACTGCGGCACCCAAAGGGCCCATCCAGATGACTTCAGAGTGCTGGGGTCTCATTCAGGCTGACGTGGGGTCAGCTGCGGCGGGTTGGTGGCTTTTGTTAAGCAATGGAATCTCAGCCAGTTCTGGCAATGCACACTTCTCATGCTGGCACCCTGGATGCTGAGGCAGGAGAATGGCAGCTTTGATGTCCAGACAAACGTGGGCAATGCGATGAGGCCTTGTCTGGAAATAAAAGGAAGTGGCCATGTTGTAGCCTGGTGGCAAAATGCTTGTCTAGACAGAGGGCCTGCACTTCACTCCCAGGGTGGGGGAGTCTTCTCTCCCCACACACTGAGTGGGGCCCTCAGCAGCCTTCAGTGCATGTGGGGTGTGGCATTGCCAGAATTCCTCCTGAGTGTGTGGACGGGGCCTCTATGGCTGCTTTCTCTTTCAGGTCAGCTGTGAGATGCTTGCGAAAATCCCAGTGCTTCGGAGCCTGCGCGAGCGAGAGAAACGGGCTGGGAAGGATGTCACTCTTCAGGCCGAGCCTGGCAGCCAGCAGCCAGCCCCAAGCTCTGTCAGGAGACCCCAGGATAGACCCCAAGCAGGTTCCCGAGAAGGGTCCCATAGTCCCCTGCAGGGGATGGACAGCCAACTAGCTGCCACCGTGTGCGTGGGAAACCTGCCCTGCAATACTCGTGTGCGTGAGCTGAAGAGAGCCCTGCAGGAGCTGGGGGCAGTGCCCCTGAGGCTGACCTGGCAGGGGCCACAGCACAGGGCAGTGCTACACTATACAGACTCTGCTGCTGCCCAGCAGGCTGCCTCTCTCCTGCAGGGCCTCCGGCTGGGTGCCAATGCCTTGAGGGTGTCGCTGGGGCAGCAGAGGGGTAGGTGACCTGGTGAGCAGGTCACCCCAGCAGAAGAGTCGAGCCCTTTCTGCTGCTGGAGTGTCTGCCATGTGACAGTTTGCCGTCCGAGGTGACCTGCTGCTGTGTGAGCACCCGCGCTATCTTCCCGGGAAGCGGCCATGCTCCCCTAATGGGTAGGGATGATAGCAGCCAGCGCGTCACAACATCCAGGGTGCTGTGAGCTCCGGCCCGTTCCAGTTCTGGGTCTTGTGAAATCCACGTGGTATTCTCTGGGTGCAGAATTTCAGGGACAGAGCAGTCCAGACAAGAGGTACACAATGGAGACCTGTTTCAGGGTGTTTGAGTAAGAGGGCAGACGCCTGCAGAGGAGAGGCCATTGCAGGATTGAGCTGAGTGTCCTTGGGAACCCTCGCGCCAGCCCAGCAGAACAGGCGTGGGGAGGGCGGGGCTTCTGCATCCAGAGAACACAAACGTCGCGTTCTGGTTTTGGAAACCCTGAGTTGTGCGCATGCGTGATGGTGTATACCCAGGCTGCTTAGGGCTACGCCATCCCTCAGGTGAGGATGCGAGGAGCGTAGCAGCTCCCTGTGCGCTCCCAGAAGCACTTGATCCTGAGGAAAAATATAAGTGTAAAATGTGCGTGCCTGGGAAGTTTGTTTCTACCAACGTGTCTTCTGCAGCATTGTCTGTTAGCATTATCCTTGCCCCGGAAGGGCAAGTCTCACTCATATTAAAGGAAAAGAGCTTGTGACTTATGTCTCCTTGCAGGATTCAACCTTAGAAAACGGCTAGTTCAGTACCACTACTTCCAAGTTGTCACAGGTGCTGTGAGGGGCGGCTGAGGGAAGCAGGCTCAGGCTGTGCTGGCCTCGGTCCTGGCCCCTGCTGGCCTGCCCCCCACCCACCCCACTCCTCACAGGACAGCCACTGGCCACCCCATCCTCATCTGCTCTGCTTTCCTCGGGTTCTGCCTGCATTTGGGTTCCTGCCTGCCCCCGGTGTCCCTTCTTACCATTGCTGTCCCGCTGGGACCGCGACTGCAGTTTAGCAGGATGGAGCTGTCTGCCCCCTCCTGCTGCAGACCGGTGGGACACGACCAACTCCGGCCTCCCAGATAGCGGGATCCTCCTGTCCCTTGTGGCCAGAATAATCCAGATGTGTTGACACAGTCTAGGCCACTTGTGTATTTGTGTGAAGTGTGTGGGTGCTGAAGCCCGGGYGCCCTCAGCCTAAGCTCTGGTAGATGCTACAGGGCGTTCCCTGTCTCGGGATGCCTTTGAGATCTGGTTCTCCAGGTGACAGGCGCCACAGGTGACAACGTCACTGCGTTCTTTTGTCACTACAGTTGTATAGCACACAATCAAAATGGACAGAAAGGGGCTGGAGAGATGGTATAGCCCTTAAGAGCCCTTACTGCTCTTCCCAAAGACCTGAGTTCAGTTCCCATCACGTAACCCATGATGTTACAGAGCTCACAAACACCTATGGCTTCAGCTACAGGGATCTGTACCTCGTCTGACCTCCATGGATACTGCGTGCTTACGTACGTACGTACGTAGGCACGCACACTAGCAGTAAAACTCGGAAGTAGTTGAGACTGGCTGAAGAGTTTTACAGGAAGTGGTTGCAGCTCCTGCTCCAGGCTCCTGCCCTGCTCGAGGTCCTGGCCTTACTGATTTTGACAAGCAACTGTTATATGGAACTGTGAATGAGATAAACCCTGTCCTCCCAAGTTGCTTTGGTCATGGTCCATACGGTGACAGAAAGATGTCAGTTCCAACATGCCCAGCAAGATCTCAGGGAACTAAGAAAGCAGATCATCGGGAATTGTGACCCACAGGACCAGAGGACAGCAGGAATTGACCTATGGTCTCCCATGTGTGCGCGCGCGCGCGCGCGCGCGCACACACACACACACACACACACACACACACACACACACCACAAATGTGTAAACAGAATGAAGCCGGCTGCCGAGGAGCCTCAGGGCAGCGGCCTACCCGGCACTGGCTTCCAGGGTGGCTTGGATACGAGGTTTGGTTACGAGGTCAAACTTCAGGTGATATTGCAGGCTCCCTCCTGTCCTGCGGCCTGTCATGGTGAGGCCACACTGAACACAGAAGCCAGCCCCAGAAGGAGAGGTCGAGGCAGAGCAACAGCAGCCATTGTTCTGAGGAGCGGGATGGAGCGCACAAGAGGCTGTCAAGCCAAGGGCTCATCGTGGCCAAAGGCAACGGGGCAATAAAGGGCTTATTTCGCCTTACCATGGTCTGTCGTCGCAGGAAGTCAGGGCAGGGGTGTGGTCAGCTGATAGAGCATGGACGAGGGCTGCCCCGCACGGCTTGCTGAGCCTGCTTTCCTGCAGAGCCCAGGACTACCAACCCCGGGTGGTACAGCTCTCCCTGTCAGCCGTCAATCAAGAGAGGGCACCTGCCTGTCTAGTGGGGACATTTCCTCAGTTGAGGCCCCCTCTTCCAAAAATGACTCCAGTTTGTGTCAAGTTGGGGTAAGGCTAGCCATCACATTAGGGGAAGCGTGTCTGTCTGTCAGGCACCCACAGACTGTCTCAGCACTGGATGGCCAGGCCCAAGAGAACACATTTAAAGGCACAGGCCTGGTGGTCGTCTGGCCTCACAGCTCCAGCAGAGGTGACCAAAGGCAGCCATGCTCCTGCACCTTTACCCGAGCTCTGTGACTAGCAGCACCTCAAATAGAAGACACACCCTAAATTAAAGAAAACATCGGCTTCATTATTTACAGATTTCCGTTTGTGTTTTTTGAAATAAGGTTTTCTCTGTGTAGCCCTGGCTGTCCTGAAACTTGCTCTACAGACCAGGCTGGCCTCGAACTCACAGAGTTCCGACTGCCTCTGCCTCCCACCACATTCAGCTTCAAATTTCCAAAATATGAAAGGCTTCCTACAAAGTAGATTTGCAACTAGACCCACGTATATGGGCTACGGTGTAGGTGACACCAACCTGTGGTCCTCAGCACTCTTTAGCAGGCACTGCCCACCGACCTCTCACACTCCAAAGTCCCTTTTCCTGCAGTTGGGAGAAAGGAGCACCCCTCTGTTCTCCCAAGAACTCAAAGCACCCTTTGGAGTTTGGCGCTACTTCCTAGGAAACGCTGCAGCCCTCGTCACCAGAAGTCATCCCCCCAAATCTAGCTAAAGTCACACCATGCTTGGCTTGTCACCTGGAGACCAGTCCCATGCAGTGATGGTGCTGAGCTGCCCCGTGGAGAGGATCAGGTGCCCAGCGCTGTCAGGACCGACCGTGTGCCATTTTGGAGGAGATCGCAGGCCAGGCGGAGGAGCCCTGAGCAGCTGATCTCACTGAGGCAGCTGTATAGCCTCATGAGTGAGATGACTTAGGGTTTTAAGCCACTAAACTTGAGGACAAATGTTTGCTTCCTTGGTGAGCAGTTCTATAGCCTCACCTGCCATCACAGACGGTGACAGGCACACGTAAGACCTGTATTCCCTCTGAAGAGTGGCAAGCCACAAGGTATAGGTAGAGGGTTCACCTTAACCTCCCTTATCATTGCGGCAGCCGAGTCCCAGGAGCTGAGCCAGGTTGCTCTTTACTCCCCATGGGCTGGATCAAGCCAGGGCCATCTGGCAGGAGAGAGAGACCCAGCCCTCCCCCGTGCGGTGACCTCAGTCATGGACCAGAAGAAACATGGACCCGGGTCTGTGGCATGGGCGTCAGGGCCCATCCTGCATCCTTCAGTTCAAGCCTCTCACCCCTAGGCTTTGGCCACTGCCCTTTTGTGCTCCTGTGACCACACTGCAGGTCCCAAGGACTCTGGAGGTCTTCCTGATCCCTCCCATGCGGAGGGATCAAGCCCCAGAGAGTCTGGGTCACCCAAGGACTGCCACAGAGACGTTGAGACAAGCGGATTTAAGTATGTCGCCACGCTTCTGCTCTCTTGCAGGAACAGGGCTGGCCCCTGTGAACGGAGCCCTTTATTTTTCAGGGCCATAAATCCTGAAGGTTGAAACAGGAGCTGACGTGTGTCTGTGCTGCGGAGGCTCCAGGCTTTGCTGGTTGGAAGCCCAAAGCACCAGCCTAGAGGTGCTGAGCTGTGGAGAAGTCCCGCATGGATCCCACCTGCAGGTCAGACACACCCACCAGAAGGAGCCGCTTTCCAAAGAAGGGTCTCAGACCAGAACTGGCTGAAGTCCCGGAGCCTGGCCCTGCTGCATGGAAAAGGCTCTTCCCTGGGGGAACACTGACTTGCCACAAGCAGGGCCTCCAGGCCAACTGGAAGCCGCAGCAGCTTGTCAGAACACAGAGAACATTTAGTGGTTGAAGAATTCTGAGTCGGAGCCACACTCCGCCTGAAGGGTGGGGTGAGTTTGCATTTGCAGTGCGTGCTAGCTGTGTGACCTCAGGCAATGGCTCACCCTCTCTGTGCCTGGGATCTTCAGTTAACRCTTTTGAGACTCGCAATATACTTCTCAGGTCAGCCACCACACAACACAGGAGGGAAGCAAACAAAGGTAGGAAGAGGCGGAGCGAGGAACTCCACCCAGTAGCCCGGAGCCCTGAACCAGCATGCCCGTCTGTTACCTGCCTCTCCAGGGGCCACAGGGTCTCCGTGTGCAGGGCATGTGTCCAGAGCCGCCTGGGATTGGGCTGGAAGTGACGCAAACTTCCACTTTTCTGGAGCCCTGTTGTTTGTGCGACTAGGAAAAGACAATTAATTCAACTTCCAGCAAAATGAATATATCTCCCCTAAAGGCCCCTAAGAGGTCCTGGGGCCTTAAATAGGGTCCGCTCATCTGGGCACCTATGCTTGCCTCCCGGTGAAACCCATTTTCTGTCGTTCTAATGTGAACTGTGAGAAGCGGACAGCAGGGGGCGCTGTCTCCCCGTGAGCGATAGCCAGGAACAAAATCCCAGGCTAGTCTTGGTGCTTCTCASGCATAATCTAATCGGAGGCTCCCTCTCCTTTTCAAGGGTTCTCTAACCTTRAGCTCTCTCCGAGTATTGACACCACAAGGAAGTGTGGCCTATTGCTCCCTCCGCCCCCTCTCACCCCTCCCTCGCCCCTGCCTACCTGCTGCTCTGCCCTCCTGGGTAGCAGAAGGTCACTCACAGGACTTTCCTTCACACACAGGTCCATCTCTCTGACCCAACCCCACTACTGGACCCCGATACTGGGGGGTCCAGTGAGAGCACAGGCCTGTCAGGCTGCCATCACATCATGTGTCTGTCTAGAACTTGCTTTCAGGGCACATTCCCAAAGACAGACGAGTTGTCCTTTTCCAGGGACATCTAAGAACCTGGCATTCTTCCACATGGCCGTGGACCAGGACAGTCAGGGAACATGGGGTCCCTGCCTCCCTGGTGTAACATCAGTAGTTTTAATAAGATGCTCAGAGAGGTTTAGCACATGGTCCCTCTCCTGGACAGTGCTGTGTCACCACAAGGGCACTGAACATCAGAACTATGCTAGAGCGATGTGGTCCCAGCCCCACTGCCCGCCCTAGCCAGGAAAACGGCCCACTGAAAGGGTCCTGCAGGCACCATGCTCAGACTGCTCCACCCCACTGTCTCTTGGGTGGCCCAAGCCCAGTGACATCCCTCCAGGGGATCCATGTGAGCCCTCCTGGTACTAGAAACATCCAGGAACTCCCTACCCGCCCCCGCCCCGCACCTGCTCTCAGCAGAGCACGCACACAGCCCCACCGTGGTAATCTCACCTTCCCATCAGGTTCTGCTTCTCTCTATATACATGAGCAGCCAGGTGACTGCAGACATGAACCGGCAGCCAGYGGCAGGGCTGTGCCCACCTGTCCTCTGCAGAGGAGTCCGATGGCAGGCATCCACGTGTGCTCGGCGTGGACCTTGTAGGCGCTCAGTGTGAGCGGATCGAGCAGCTGCGGCCACCCTTTTTACCTGTCGGATCATAGTCCTCTCTGGACCGTCAAAACACACCAGAAAATATCACAGGGGTAGACAGCATCCCAAGAGTGAGGCCCTGGCTACAGCACCCATCGCAGAAAGAGTGGGGGGCGGGGGCGGGGGAGAGAAGTGGGTGGGAGTGGGGAAATAAAAGCAGGGGGAAAGCTCATCCTTAAAGCTCTGCCGGACGGCTCCAATGCATCTGAGCCATGGAGTCCTTCTCCAGGGTAGCTCAGAGTCCGGTGACTGGTACTGCACCCTCCCCCCAGCCTTTCAGGAAAGAAGTCCCCCTCCTCTCCTTAAGTAGAGCCTCCATTTGAGAAACAGAATCAGGCAGCCGCACCCTTCTGCCATCCACAGCTTCTCCGGTCAGTGTCAACCTTTGCTTGATATTTATTTCCTCTGTCCCAAGGGGCCGGAGGGGGCTAGGGACGGCAGTATCTGTAACTCTGGGAATTCAGAGTCCTGGGCTGGGAGCGGTAGCCCTTTCAGGGCTCAGTGGGAAAACTGGGCTGGATCCGGACCCCCTCAATACTCTCCTCTTCACCGACAACGGGTTATTGGAGAGATCGGAGCAGGTCAAACCAAGGCTTTGGGGTCAGAAAGCCTGGGGCCTGAGCCCCGGGGCCTCGCCTTCTTATTTTTCCCCTGTCCTCTCTGGGTTTGGCTTTCATGCCTGGGGTGGGGGGAGGGGAGAGTGAGAGCCACCTGAGAGGGTGTGAGGGTGAGCTGCGGTGTCCCCTGTGGAGAGGGCCGCACTGCAGGGATAAGACTGTCTCCAGAAGGCTGTCTGGTACCCCTGGTCACCCAGTTTTCCCAAGCTGTCACTGAAGGCAGGGCAGGCAGGAGAGGGCAGTAGAGGCCAGAGCAAGCTGCCTCAGCGGGGTCTGCAGGAGTTGATCCAAGGGAGAGTTCACGCTTCAGCCTGGACTCCTGTCAAGCTGTACAGAGGACCTGTCAAGGGGTGGGGACTCCCCTCCCTGTCTCTACCTCAGATAGTTACAGACTGGAACAGACCCCTCTCCCCATCCCCCATGTGGTGGGTCGCACAGAGCCACCAACGGCATAAGTAAACTGACATTTCTTCTCCCATCCTGGGACCAAGTGTCAGAATATTCTGGTAGTCTGTGTGGGAGTCTCGGGCCTGACCCTGCTGTTTCAGTTATCCTCCAACTGGATGTTCTCAGGAAGCTCCCAAGAGGAGGCTCCTGGAAAATGTCCGTCGGTTCCGACTTGCTGTGTGCCCCCCCAGCCCCCATCCTTATAGTGAGAAACCCCAGGAGTCTTGAAGGCCACCGGTCTCCCTTCTAGGTGCCAGGAAAATATGTCCCTTTCCTCCTGAGCAAGTCGCCGCTCCAGCTCGTTGGAACAACACTGGCAGAGAAGAGGAATTCAAAGATGAGGGGTGGCTTGGGGTACACAATGCCAGGTGGCCTCAGGGCAGGGACTCCGGGTCAGTATTTCCACTCCCTCGTAGGAACAGGGTCACTGGTGGGGGCCTGGCAGACAGGAAGCCAGGTTTTGGTGCTGTTCCCTGACCCGGATCCTTCAGTTCCAATGGACTGCGCCTCTGTGGGTCGGGTGCCTGCACGGTACAGCTCACAAACCCTGTTGCCTGCCCTCTAGGCCCTAGACACTACTGTCAGACTCCGCCTGGGTTCAGGGTCCGGGCAGTTCCTCCTGCCTAGGTCTGTGGGACCCAGAGTCGGGGCCTCGGAGATTGTGCACCGGGCCCACTGGAGGAGGTGGGGGGGGGAGTGTGTGATTTACCCACAGGGCCGAGCTTCGTGCCTCCCCGCGGCTTGTCCATCTCCATGCCTCCTGCCTCACACACAGCCGTTGTCTCCGGACGGTTCTGCACGGGTCGTTTTAGCCATAACTAACGCACGCTCAGTGTGCGCGGAGCAGGCAGTAAGCCCTCACACAATTTCCTGACACTCTTGCTGAGTTTAAGCATGTGACCTGCAGGTGCCCGAATGCTTTCTAGGGTACCGCGGCGGGCGCTTCCCATCACGCGGCGTGTGCGACCGTAAGCCAAAATGAGCCCCGGAGAAACCCGGGCGCCACCAAAGCGGCGGCGGGAAATCTCCGGCCCGCCGCTGGGCGATCTTCCCATCGAATGCAGCCCTTCTAGGCTTACCTGGAGCCCAGCCCTCCTCCGGGGAAGGCCGGACTTTCCCTCTAACCCTCGGGCGACAGATCAGGCGAGAGGCAGAGCCAGGCACCCCCATCCCCTGGGTCCTGGCCAGTTCTGCGACTGGCGACTCTGGGTGCCTTCCACCCGGCTGACCCTGATGTAGGGGAGCTGGGAAATCCCACTGAACCACGAACAGGAGCCTGGTGATTAGCCGGAATCCGGGGTCTACCGCTGCCTCCACCAGGACACAGATCCGATCCGGGGCGCAGGAACCTTAATTAGCACCCCTGGCTGCCTCCGTGCTCTCGTCGTTTTCACTGGGGCGCAGTCTGCCCCGGGAAAGGAAGCGCCTCGGCTCCAGGCAGTGGCTCTAGGGCCTGAGGGCTTTTCCCTGGACCTGCTTTCCTGCCCGAGGGGAGGCCTCGGCCTGCGGAGAGGCGGCCCCTGGCTTCGAACCTCCTCCAGAACGCAAAGACGGGGAGAGCAGCGAGACCGCAGCCCCCGCCCGATGCTTCCAGACGCCCCAGCTCCGGCTTTTCCCTGTCCTCTTTATCTGGGTTTTATAGACAGCTGTTAGTTGGGGACATTAATTGCCCGGACTAGTTTATTGATAATTTTGATGTAACAGAGCACCGGAGAAATTACCCTCCCGTCCAGAATGTCAAGTCTGAGAAGAAGCAGGTTCTGAGGCGCGACCCCACGGTGCGCAGACACTGCGGTGGGTCAGGACCGCGGCACCAACAATACATATTATGTTTGTTTTCCTAGGTGGGCGGCTGGTGATGGAGATGGTGGTCAGGGGAGACTGGAGCTTAGCTGTTCGTTGTCTCCAGAAGAGGAAGGGAAAAATACGGTTTAAAGGGGGAAATATGTTCGGGGCGGGAGCGTGGGCGTAGCCCTGAGCACCCACGAACGCTCTGTCCCTTCCTGACTGGGTTTTACAGGGCATCAGGCAATTAAAAAAAAAAAAAAGCCAAGTAGACAAAATAAAGAAAAAACAAACAAACAAAGCTTTGAAGTTGCTTCATTATCTACGACAGAATGCAAGACAGGCCAGCCTCGTCCCTGGAGTGAAGGGCTCACTGGGCTCAAGGTAACAGAAAAATTATCCATAAATATATGTAAAGACCGCATGTGTGCATATACGCTTGCCTTTCCCTGGGATGAAAGACTACAGTTTTTCTTTAAATGTGCCATTATTTCTTCAAGCTAAGGAATGATATTTAGAGGAACAACGGAGGACTCACCTTCAAAAGACAGAAATGAAGAAAAAGCTATCCCCACTCAGCTCTTCCTCCAGCGGTAAAGGATGAAGAGGGCTAATTAGGAAAAAGAAAGTTCAGAATCACCTAGATTTGAGCCCTCCCTCCCAGAGAGCTCAAGTTCCTGGGGTGGGTGATAACTATCCCTCAGTAAACCAGCCCTTCGGATTTATGTCTAGCAACACGAGTTTTAGAGGCCTTGTACAAATGTTATACATTTTTATTTTTGTTCTTTTTTGTAGGAAAAAAATTACACAAAAAGCATACCCTCAGATTGTCCCTTTTATACAGTGCAGAAAAGGAGGTTTAAAATATGTGTCACAGATGCCGCACCTCTGCGGCCAAAATACTAAGGGAGGACAGTCCTTCATATTATATATATTTATATAAAACATATGGAAATTTGTTTTTACACGGATTGGTCTTTGTTTCAAATTTACAATGGTTATCTAAAAAAAAAACACACAATAATGACAACAACTCTACATGGCAAATATTGCCAACCATGTCACACCATTAATACTGAGAGGGTAGAGCTACGTGGTGTTTGGAGATGGGAAGTAAAACAGAATAAATAACAGGCTGAGCCTGTCTGCGGTGTCAGAGGGCCTGAACTACACCGGCCAGATTGAACCAGATTGAACCTCGCTTCCCGGAATCTCAATGTGTTCCTTTCTTTTCAGAGAGTCACAGTAGAGACAGAAAAACACCCAGGGAAAAAAGTCAAAATGTAACTCCAAGCAAGGGGGGGTGGGGTGGGGAGGAAATGGACCGGCAGAGGCTGGGGCAGCTTCTCAGACACTGCTTTCTTAAACCGAGGCTCCAGGTATCTGTGCCATTCCCATAAAGATTCACCTGTGATTGCTGGAGGAGACCCTGGGTTGGGAGAGGGGATGCCAAGCCTGGTCGTCCCATCCTCCTTCCTGGGAGGGGAGGCGGGGGAGATGGTTAAAGGGAGGTCTGTGCATTTCAAGACATTCTTTCAAAACGTTAAAAACTAAAAGATAAATACTCAACCAAAAATAAAAAGTATTCGATAATGATTGGTCTCACGTGTCCCTGCTTCTAAAAACTGTCCCTCGGTGTGGGGGGCGGAGAGACCTCTGCAGAATTCTGTGTATCTGGCTTCCCCGACACAGCACCTCCGTGGCCGCTTTCAATGGGGTTGAAAATAAGTATTTATTTACTGACAGCTGCAGTCCGACCTGGCCCCGAGGCCGCTGTTTTTTTAGAAATTAGTGAGGGAGTTGGGGGTGGAGTCGCCAGCCCAGCCGCTGCTCCCAGTCTGTGTTGGGGTTTTCTTTACAAATAATCCGTTAGGGGTGGGGCTGTCCCTTTTCTCTTGCTGACGGGTTATACCTCCAGAGTAAAGCAGTTTGTGGCGGTGGGCTCCTGGTCCCTGGGCCGGCCAGGCTGGGCTGGAGGGCCCCGTGGCCTCACCTCACATCACACATGGCTTGATGTCTTGGTAGGTGACCTGCTGGTGATAGTAAGATCCTCCACCAGTAGTGTGCATAGAAGAAGAGGCCATGGCATTGAAAGAGAAGACAAACTCCTTTCTGTCACACATGCTGGGCGACTGTGAGTGATACCGAGGGATGCCTGTAGGGCGGGGCGACAGCAAGAGGAGAGAGCAAAACATTAGCTTACCAGGCGAGAGAGTTCAGGACCCGGCCCCGAAGCTAACAACTCAGTGTAAGCAGGCAACTCAGCCCTGGTACACCCTCCTCGCTTCCCCACTTCCTAGTAAAACTGGCCTTCCTGGGGTTCACAGCCCCCGGCGGGGAATGAGCCGGGAAAGGGGAACAGCCCCGCAACGCTTCTCTGGACCTGGACTAAATCACTGGCTACAAGTCCTCCTTGCGGTGCTTCCTGCCGCTTGGGCCTCCCCAGCCTGGACTCCGTGCCTGGCAGAGGGCTTCTTTGATGCCGAAGGGGAAGACCAGGCCGAGGAGGCCTTTATGGCTTCTGATGCCCCGGAGTCTGGAAGGCTGAGATTTCTACAGTTGCCGCTGCTTCCACCCTCCTGGAGCCAGAAGCCCAATGCCGGGTCAGCGGGATTGGGTCAGCGGGATTCAAAGCCCCGCATCAAGGATCAGWTAGCTAAAGAGTCCCCTGAAGAGCAGGCACAAGCAGTGGGGTGACCCTGTGGAGAGGCAGACCACCAACTAACCACCTCTGCCCTTCAGTCTGCCTCCCCGAGCTAACTAGCGGCTCTGACAGCTAATCTATGGCTATCCCTCTACCCGCTTTTCCTTCGCTTTTCCTTCTAGAACGAGGCTTAGAAGCTGAAAGCTTTTTTTTTTTTCTAGTGGGGGAGTCTGGGGTGGACTCTGAGGAGGCCTTGAAACCTGGACCCTTTAAGACAAAGAGCTTTTGGGCTTGTAACTCAGACCCCAACTCCAGGCCTGGTCACCACCCAGGGCCCAGCTTGTGTCAGCACAAAATGCCCCTGGCCTCACCAAACCAGGTTTCCTGAAGGGCCTGGGCTGGGCCTCTCAGTGTTTGGCCCAGGCCGCTTTGGGCCTAACTCTTGCTTAGAGCCTTACTCTTCCGTTCTTGCCTGACACAGATTCTTTGCATGGGAAGTATCATAAAGGTGGGCCTGTCGACTAGGGCCACTGGCCAGATACACAGGCCTTTGCTAGAGTCGAAGGAACCCACACATTCAAGTCTTAAGAGCGCCGGGGTCTGAGTCTTTTTGGTGTGAATGGGGCCTACCTGGTCAGGCTTGGGGGGGGGGCAGTCGGAAAACAGAAGCGAGAACCGAAACTCAACCAGTCTAAACCTGGGGTATCAAAAATGCGCTCACTCAGAGAAAACAGTTGGTACCTAAAGGTCCGGTGGGCTGTTGCCTCGCCCTCAGAGTTGGGGTTAACGCTCTTGAGCCAAGATTGATTCAAGTTGGCTGTCAAGGCAGGGGTCTGGGCTTGGAGACCCCGCCACCGCACTCACCTTGCAGTTCCGCTGGCCCGTTGTGACTGTTTTGGTGCAGGTACGGCTGGTCCAGGGAGTGCGTGGAGATGCTGCCAGACAGGGGGTTGGCCGCTGGGTTGCAAGGGGACAGAGGCTGTTGCTTGATGTAGGAGGCCCCGCTGTTAAGAGCCGCGGAGGCCGTGGGCGGCCAGGCTGCAGCGGAGCTGGAGTAAACGGCGTGCGGCTCCATGACCCCGCCAGCGCCGGCCGGCAGCAGCGGTGAAGCGGGCACCGAGCTGTCGTGGTGCGGGTACTCCCCGGCCGCAGAGCCACCGCAGCCGCCCATGTACGAGTGGCCGCCGTTGGAGGGCAGGTGTGGGACCGAGTGGCTGGGCAAAGCCATGCCGTCCACGTTGCCCGCCAAGTGGCCGTTCATCATGCCCAAGCCGCCCTCCAGCGCCAGGCTGTTGGGCGCGCACGAGAGGCCTCCGGAGCCCTGGAAGCCGTAGGTGTCGGGGAGGTGGTTGAAGCCCAGCCCGTTCACCATGCTGTACACAGGCTTGAGCGCCTGGCATTTCCTTCGGAAGCCGCGCGGCCGCCGGCGGAACGAACCCTCCTCGAACATAAACTCGCTAGCCGGGTCGATGGTCCAGTAGTGGCCCTTGCCGGGTCGCCCGAGGCCCTTGGGCAGTTTGATGAAGCACTCGTTGAGCGACAGGTTGTGGCGCACGGAGTTCTTCCAGCCCTGGTAGGCGCCGCGGAAGAAAGGGAAGCGCGCCTGAAGGAACTGGTAGATTTCGCTGAGCGTCAGGCGCTTGCTGGGCGAGCTCTGGATGGCCATGACGATGAGCGCGATGTACGAGTAGGGCGGCTTCTCCGGCCGCCGCACGCCGGCATTGGTCTTCTTGGCCTTGGTGGGGCCCGCCGCCGCGGGGTCCATGGCCTGGCCGCCCGCGCCGCCGCCTCCTCCAGTGCCCCCGCCGTGCGGCGGCTGCTGCTTGTCGGGCGCGGACATCGGGTGGCTGCTGCCGCCGCCGCTGCCGCCGCTGCTCTGCGCCGCCGAGCCGGGAGGAGGAGGAGGAGCAGGAGGGGAGGGAGGGGAGGGGGCTGCGCGGGGCGGCTGCACCTCTGCCGTCACTGCGGCTCCCGAGCGCGCCTCCCCCGCGCGCCCGCCCTCCCCAAGCGCGCTATTCTCCTCCTCTACCCTGCGGGAGGCCACGCGCATCAGGGGGCCCGGCACCGCCCCCCCCCGCCTATTCTCCCCCCCCGTGCACGCCTCT